>JARJDZ010006167.1:0-30664 GCA_030264555.1 Aleochara sp. GC000083
ATGTTATTTTTTCGTCAAAATACTATAAATGTCGTTTGAATCATCCAAATCGGTCCAATAGTTTCGGAGATATGAAAATTTTTGAAAACTTGAGCGATTTTAAGAATTTCATATCGTTTTTATCGCTACAAACTTTTTTTTCAAATTTTTTCTTCGAACGCGATTTCTGCACTCGTCATTGCCGAAAGGGCATAAACCAATACATTTTTGGAAAGTATTCGTCGAGACCTACAATTTGGTTCCAATTTTAGTTCAATTGGTTCAACCGGTCAAAAGTTATACGCAGTTAAAGACGCGAAAAAAAGCGAAAATTTTGCATTTTTAGGACCCCATTTTTCTGGTTCGGATATTTCTGGGTCCCGCAGAGTTTCGGGACTATGACCAATGTCATTTTTTCGTCAAAATATTATAAATGTCGTTTGAATCATCAAAATCGAACCAGTAGTTCCGGAGATATGAAAATTTTTGAAAACTCGAGCGATTTTAAGAATTTCGTTTAATTTTTATCGCTACAACTTTTTTTTCAATTTTTTTCTTCGAACACGATTTCTGCTCTCCTAAATGCCAAAAGGGCATGAACCCATACATTTTTGGAAAGTGCTCATTAAGGCCTTCAATTTGGTTCTAACTTTAGTTTAATTGGTGCAATCGTTTAAAAGTTATATACAGTTAAATGAGCGAAAAAACAGAAATCTTCGCCTTTTAAGATATCCCATTTTGCAATTTGCAATTGAGGAGTTTGTAACAAAGGTTAATTGATCTTGAAACAACTTCTGCTTGCCAGTTTTGAATTAGTTTTTCGACAAATAGCATAAGAGATAACTGACCATTTTAATTTCGTTTTCCATTTAATTGGTTATGTTGTACTTTATTTGTGTATGCATCAATTAGAGGGTAATTAACGTTGCACATTTGCATTGAGTGCTCAAATGTTGCGTCGGAAATTGGCCGTTATTTTTAGATCAAATTGAAAATTTAATTAATTGGCGAACATTGCATCTTGGGCATTTAACTTCATCGTCAAAATTTAACGAGCAGTCTTTTTAATTATAACAGCCGCGAGCGCGCGAACCGACCGTGGAGGCGGCGGCGGCGGTGGCGGCAGCATCGTTATGATAGCAAGTGCGCTGATGGTCATTACGACTCGTCGGTTGTTGGGAGGCGGACGCGCGAACGCAGCGCCTGTTCATTAGACAATTAAGCATTTAAATTCACAACATTTTATAGGAGGCAACTGTAGCCGTCCGCCGTTACTGGGGGCGGCAAGTGCCGTGTTCGCAATCGCGCAGCAACTTTAACGAGCAACGAACAACATGCACTTCGAATTCGACCGTTACGCAAAGAGATGATGCACTATACCCGCCGCAATTTTGCTCGCAAATTGCGTTTGGGAACGCCTGGTTGAATGCGAGATAAGTCTCTCTGAGGAATTCATAAATTGCCACCTTGAAAAGTTCCACAAATTTATTTGATAAGTGCCACTAGTTAATTTTTCAATATTCCATCATAGTAGGAAATTTAATTTCTTTTTTTAATTTTTTTAAAGGATTGATGTTTGTAATGGCTGAAATAAACAGAATCCTTAATAGGACTGTTGAGAATCGCTCATATTTTCTTCCTTTCTTGAGGACTTCACGTGTTGCTGCCCCCATTCAACTTTAGTAGCTACAATTGCAATATGCAAATTATCCTTTGCATTTTGCGTGAATGAGAATTTCAGGCCAAGGCGGCGTCTTCCCTTGCCTGCATTGTTACTTCCGGTGCTTTGCTCGAAAATTCCATAACATGAACGTTGGGGCGAAATGCACGCGGCCGTTAAATATAACCTAAAAATGTACTTTTTCATGTCTACCATTCATTAGCGGCAGCAATTAACATACTTTAATTATTGCTGTAATTAAAAGCGAAACAGGAAACGTGCTCCAGCATGTTATACAAATGCTCTCAATTAAATTTTTGAAATTGTTTCCCTTCTCGAATTGTTACAACAATTAGTTAAATTAATAATCAGGGTCGAGTTACATGGTCAAAAATATTTTCAATGGTGTTGAATTCATAGTTCGAGAATATTCGGATGTTTTTTTTTTCATAGTTATATGAAAATTTAACTATCAACTAATGGGATTTTCGGTTATCTTGAAGTCGCTCTTCGTGTTTCCACAGGCATGTTTCACTTTTTGCGGTCTGAGCTTAAATATAGCACTTGGAAAGGAAAGATACCTGCGTGGGGGTGTGATGCGCGTGTTGTGTAACATTAGTATCTATTTCCCCGGTCGTTCCGCCCCCCACCACCTTCTTCTCGTTAAGCCGCTTTTCCGGTGTCGTTGCGACGCAGCCGATCATGTTGCCGCGTGTAAACGTTTAGTCGTGTTTCCTGTCGGCTTGCATCCCCCCATCCTCATCCTTCCTCATCGTAACTACGTTCGCATTGCCGCCTCCTCGAATTTCGGACGTCTTCATATCGAATTGCGCGCTCATACGATGGTAGAATCGTCGTCGGCCGTCTCATATTTCACCGCGCAATTATCGCAGGGCAACAATCTTTCTTTCCGCCTCCGCAAAACAAATACGAGCCAAATGAAGCAGATTAATTGCTAAATATTTTCGGTTTTCGTATTGTTGCTTTCTTGTTTCCGTTTCCACCTGGGAGATAACCTTCGAGGAAATAAATCTGGATTTTATGAGGTCTTCGTGTTCCACGGGGTATTTTTGTGGTGGGCGAAGAGAAGGAGGAGATACGGAAATAATTCGTTTTCCATGCGCAGCCTGATGATTAAATGCCGGACCGGAAGTACGACGACTATCGCGATGTAATTGTTGGAATCTTAACTTTTTCCCGTTCGTGAAGTGAATCATTCACATTTTCCTACAAGCTTCTCTTTTTGCCAGTCTCTTGAGGTTTGCCATTTTTTCTTTACTTGCTTTTCTGTGGTGGGAAATTTAATATGCGTTCAATTTTTTTGCAATTTCTGTTGCCCACCGGAAACACAGGACTCGGATGGACGCGTTCGAGTATAAGAGCAGCAGATAATTTTGTGCCGGCAAAAGTGCAGTTTTCCGCTCATGGAGAGTGGGGGTAAAGAAAATAACAATGCGCTTGCGAAAACTGGCGAGGATGAGGAGGAAAAAAAGGAGAAAGAACTTCAAGGATAAGCGTTCGCAATTGAAGTAACTCGGTGTAATAGTAATAATAGTCCGGATGGCTTTTGCTGGACTTTTCTGCGAGTGAAGTTAATTCCTTGATATTGAACCGTTCCCGGATGTCATTCAGTTTTCTTTTTGTTAAATTTCTAAACTTGAATTTGGACTTTGATCAGAAAATTTTCTGCCCCATATTTATATGGGCACCCTGGTCATCAGGATAATATATTAATCTGATAGTTGTAGGTGACAATAGAATAAAATTCAAATTTCTCACTCGAGTGAGTGAGGTTAATTTAAAATTGCATATTTAATATAACGACCGCAATAAATCCACTAGGAGTGCACTGCAAACGATCCAACATCCTGGATCAGGATTCTTTGTTGCAAAAAAGGAATAATCATTTGTGCGCCGATGAAATCTTCTCTCGCGCTTATGAAACTTGAGAACTCTTATGAATTATTTCATACTATTTCGTGCCTGGACGAGAGGAAAATAGTGAGACGCAATTTTCGAATACTTCGTCGCTTTGTCTTTAATTCCCATTGTTGCTCTGGCACTCCAGATGGAAATTCCTCACGCGTTGTCTGATCTGGTCCTTGAGACTCACCTGAAACAAGCGGAATGAAATAAAGTTAATAAAGAATATTCCTTGGAGTGTGGCGCTCGCTATGCTGATTGCATATTTTATTGTGTTTGAAATTGCAAGGAGATTGAGTTCTCAATTTTCCAAGATAATTCAGAATTTTGTATCAAGAATATTATATAGCATCTTTATAACCTGCAACCGTAGCATATTTTGGTTGCATAGATCAATGATATATTGTGGTCACATTTCATGTTTAATTCCCTGGTTCACATTATCACTAGGTTCAATGCATCCCCCTTCGAAAATGCAATATGCTCCCTAGCTGCTGCAGTTCACCTAGATAATAAACCCAGTCGTCCTTCGATGGTGGCGCCCTCATTGCCCTGTGTGCCGCCGTTAACTGTTCTAATTTATGCGCCTCCATTGACCCGCGCATCGTAACGACAAATCGCCTGATTAGAAATCTGCCGACTGCTTTGGCCAGCCGACCGGAAACACATCATATATATCCTCCCCCCCCATGTCTCTCTATAGAATATATGCAAGCGAATAGTGCACTATAGAGCGATATAAATCATCGGGGCAAAGATACACGCGCGTAAAAAGCATCGAATGTCGAGCAGCGATTGTTCGATTCGGGGGCACCGTTATAAAGTGCACTATCGGCCGATGCGGAAAGTGTGTAATGGGCTTGTAATTCTCGCAAGAAGTGCGCCGTGGAACAATAGCGACACCACGGTGGGCGAGACGAGAAGCTAGAAGTGCGCAGAGAGTTGTAATACTGCAATGACCTGCAATGAATGTTGGGGCCCCGTTTGCTTCATTGGCAAATAAAGCGGCGAAACGCGCGCGCGATTCGTGCATCGCGAATAGCGGAACGCGTTTCATGTTCAATCAAGCAATTGACAGCGTTGATAACTCGGTGAGAGAGTAATGCGTTTTCTGCGCGAGCGTTTGCAATGATGGCTGGAATAAATTGCGAGTGTCAATTGGATTTATTAACACGTCTTATCGTTGAAAGGCTTTATTTGATTCGATACCAAAACTAAAAATCTATTGTTAACATGTTGTTTTATTAAAACCTAAAAAATTCAAATGGGATAAATTGAAAATTTTAGGGGATTCCCCGAAAAGTATATTTTTTGTCTCTAATATCTCTTCAATAGGATTTTCGTGTAACGCTAAATTCGGGTGAATTATCAAATAAAAGTAAATAAATAAATTGAAAAGTGGGATTTTTTTAACGAAGTTCAACCAGTTTTGTGGGATTCCCCGAAAAGTGTACTTCACTAACGGCGAAATCATGAAAATTATTTGTTGGCATTATTTACGTATAATTCTAAATTCGGACGACTTATCAAACGAAAATAAATATTTGATTTGTCTATTTTATGCACTTTTAATTCATCGGATAAATTGCGTGTTTATCAGCAACAACTGTAAAATGCGAATGGCGTGATTAAAATATTGATGTTGATTTTGGGCAAATAATACAAATCAGCAAATTACACACACGATAACGAATGCGTACCGGATAATAAACAATATTTTATTGGCTTTTCGTTTAATTTTTATCAGACTCTAGCATCCAATGAAATATTTGTTATGTGATATTATCAGGATGTTAATAAATTAATGAAATATTAATTTTGATATTGAAATAATCCTTGATTACATTATAAAAGGCTGAATATTATTTAATATCTGCATTTTTCGACTGCACTCTTGTCATAACAACAATATAAAAACAACATTTTATTTATGAATTTTTGCAATCAAAATTTCATTATGTTTAACCAGATGTAAATTATTTTCCATTTGGGGATAATTACAAGTTGTTGGGCGTACAGTTTGATTAAAATATCGATAAACCTTCAATTGTTGCATGTTTTAATTGTTTAATTGCATTAGATACAAATACGCGAAATATGATTATCGAATTTTGCTAATTAAAAGTTGAAATTTCCCAGGGATTTCCTGGGTTTGATTTTATTTTTAGGATTTATCGTGGGTTTTATGGACAAATTAATGATAAAATGAAAAGTCCTATAAAATTAAATTATTCGACGGTAACTCGATTAGTTTTTTCTCGGAAAATCTGAATGGCAACTGCAAATCCAATCGAATGGACGAACGTGTGCATGCGATGAGTATAAATCAAATGTGAAAATACGTCATCATAATAAATGCGTTCGAATGCAATTATATCTCTGTCAAAAAACGAAAATAATTCGTTTTACGCCCCAAAAATGTTCCAACACGCACGTACACTAAAAATGCGGAAAATCCACTAAAGAATCATGTGACGATCTAATTTATGCTCCAATTAATATGCATATGAGGTTGCATAACCTGACTTTATACCACTCGGAACGAGAGGATTGCTCATATTGATATTTATACGTTTAATATTTGTAAAATTAGCAATCCAACCGAGCGAGCGCAAAGAGTGGTGTGGGTGAGAGGAGGTGTATAAATTGTATTAAATTTGCAACGAAATTTTACATTTTGCGCCATAAATCGCCCGAACGAGGCCCACCAAATTGCTAACGTACAGCCCGTAACGATCGAGAACAAATTACGAGCGCCAATAAATGTAAACAAGTTTCGGCGAGCCGATTGCAGCGATCCGCGCGCGAATTTGCGGCGTACGCAGATGCAATGCGGAATTACAGTAATGATGAATCTGTCCCCGCCATTGCCCCCCTCCCCCCATGTTTCCAAATTGTCCCCCGAATAGTCGTGCATATTCATTCTGGACAGCGCCTCATACATTATGCACACCGTCAAATTGGCACACCTCTCTCACAGATGCATCCATCTGATCCACCCCTGGGCTTCAGTTAGATCACAAACTGCGTGCAAATTATTAATCGCACATTAAATGTTGTCCGCGCGCACCGGACGTCAGCTACTAATCCCTATTCCCGATCGTGCGTAATAAAATTTATTAATTACGACATAATTAACATTTCGAGGTCCCCTTTGCGTCCGGACATGATTACACGATTGCTCATTCTGTCCGATTAATTATTAATTAAATCATTACCACACGCAAAAAATACAAGCCCAGTTTTCGTTGGACACGACAGATGGCACCACCCGAAATTAATGGACGTCAATTTGAAGTCATTAAAGGCATGAATTGATTGACCTTTTAGGACATCATTTTCCCCCCATCCCCCTAAGCACGGCCCTGTTGTTAGACCGGAAACACAAACCATGAGTGCATTAGAAGTGCTTATGTCAACTGATACCGATTTAATGGTGTTAAGTCTCGCCAATATGTCAATGCGACTGTAACTGCAACCTGCAGGTTGCATACGCCCCATTGTAGTCAGTGCCCGGAAGTAAATAGAAATGCGCCGATCTCGGCTGGCTTCCGCTCCCCGATGTCGTACCGCATGTACGACCGGTGTATATCGGGTTGCTTGACATGTCGACTCGAAATCGGATAATTGCGCATCGCAATGGCGCCGTATGAATCGTAATAACGTATTAATCACGTATGTTGTTGTTGTTGTATGAATAAATTATGGATATGGTGCGGCTGGATGTGTATGCAGCCACCAGAGCACGACAATGCTTATTATAAATTGTCATCGGCGCGAATGGCGGCGATGGTGAATTTCGCATGGTGGCACTGATTTGTCGCGAGGTCGTCCATAAAATTTGACAAAGTGTCATTAAAGTAATTTATGCGTTTTCGTTTAATTATTGCCGATTATGTGCAAAAACTGGCGCCTGGCAATAATGCGCTGTGATTTATTGTTATTGTTGTGCTTTTTGCCATATTAATTGATTCGCCTCCATTTTGCGACGTGCTTTTATTAATTTGACATTTTAATTATGGTATTTAACGAAACTCCAATATTCAATAGATTTTGGTGTTACAATTTTGTAATGATCATTTGAAGAATTGCTCGTAGATGGCAGCACTCGAGAAAAGGGGTGAGAAATTTGAATTCAAGTAACGGACACAAAGTTTCGTAACGTAAATCTATTAACTCGTCAATCAGGAATGCCCAAAGATGGCGTAATCCAATCAGTTAAGGCGTTTAAACGCGAATTAAATTGAGTTCCACCTCAGCTTTAAATCGTTTTACCATCGGATTTGAGCGGGGCTCATCGAAATTGAGGCGTTCTCCATTCACACACCACACCCAACCCTCAAGCATGCGAATTTCGCAACTTCAAGGAGTATGCGAACACGACATATGAACTCATTGTGCAAACATTGCGCCATCTAGTTCGCATTAAACGCCTAATCCTTATCAAACTCGTCTGCTAATCCGTGGTTATCTTGTCAGAAATGCTTTATGCGGCCTTCCGTTTCCCCCTCCATGCGCCACCCTACTCAGTAACCTAGAGAGCGATGCTTCTATGGCGACTAATCGTAAGCAAATCCGCCACGAAATGGATTATAAAAAGAATGGGGAATCCTTTTTCCACTTCATCCACCATCCGTCTCTTGATACCATCCCCAATGCTTGGATCAGAGCACTAAATTTGGGCTATAACATCGACTTAATTTCGTTTTTCATTACTAATTACGTCAATCTTGTTGGATTTCACGTTTTAATTTCGTTTCTTCTTCTGTTTACAGAGTGTAATTTTGCCGTTCCACTGCGGAAGGATGTCAATAATAAAACAGGATGAACGATGGAGCAAAAAGGTAGGTCGCTTTTGATGTACTTTGAACTGAATAATACATAAACGATGTCTAATGATGCCGATATGTAAAAGATTGTACCGAATACAATATGTACATTTATATGAATTTCTGGGTCGTACACAAAAGAAGACGTGAACGAACGAACGAAAGCGCGCGGCGCAAAGGAACAACATACAGACACGTACAATGTACAAATAATTTTCGAGCAAAAGGATATTCTGCGTCGCTAAGGAAGCAAATACTCGGCGCATTGCATATTCGCGCATATTGTTGCGAAGTTTTCTTGCTGGGCGAGTAAATACCGGTCGAGAAAAGGAGTACTCTACCCCCACTCCCATTGCTTTCGCTCTGCTTTGCTTGCTTTCCGCACACGCTTATTTTGCATTCGGTATTTGGGAATAAATAAATTGGAGTGCCAGTCGAGGTTTGCGAATCCTCCTCCTCCCCTCCCCTTCAAGGCTTGCCTCCATTGAGTCAACTCGGGGCTCCCAGGACGAAATCAAAGCTGTGTTGCTTTTCGTAATCTTGGCTTTCGTCCTCGTATTATCCAAGGATCGTTAGAGACGTCGTATAATTCAGTTTTTAAATTTATACATTCAACGTTTAAAACCGCAAGAGTTTGTTTTTCGTACCGGGAGGAGTGGGGGAAATAAATTTTATGTTGAATTACAATGGGAGCAACATTTGTTCAAGAAAATGTAGATAGGAGACAGGAAAACATCGGGAAAATGAATGGGGAACTTAAGGGGGGTGGTTTTTTGATCTAGTATCCTTTTTGTGTACTATGTTTTCGGATTGTTCTAGAACAAATCATAGATGTCCTTTTTTCTTTTTCATATTTCGTTTTATTGTTAAGTGTGAAATTAGTTGGGAATATTAGATGATTTTAAAATTCAGCAATAACCTTAGCCAGAAATACAAAGAAAGGGGAATCCCCTATGAATGCTATTGTTGTATAGTATGCAGGATAAATGGTAAAAGAACTAGGGAGCATATATCGCCCACATTTTACCAACTATCTATCTTCTCTAATGTGCGACTAACAAACACGCTACATATGTTTCCGAATACATCCAGTCATAATTCAGCTTTCCCCCCTTGTTTCTTCAACCTCTGCATTCTCTCATTCTGCACATAAAGCATAAAATATTTTCAAATATATAGTTTCGCCACGGGTAACAATAAATATGCAAAATTTCCTAGGAAAAATATGAACAAAAAATGATTCTCTTCGTTGATATTCGCTTGGGAAAATTTTTATGGAAAATTGTAAATCGTGCAAAAAGCGACGCGAGTACAATAACTAATGAATCCGGATGGTTTGTCTTTTCGGCGTTGGCAATCCGAACTCGTAAATTAATTACGCAGTAAAAACAATCGTAAAACAACACAAAAAAGAATATTTTTACAAATACACGCGCAGCGCGCGCCGAAATGAAAGAAAGCGCGCGTTTTTTGCACCCCCTGCTGCAATTGAACCATCAATAGCTTTTGTACCCGCCGCCATCACCACCGCCGCCGCCCTTTCATTCATATTCCGGCACAGAGATGTACGTTCCGTTTTGTTTTGCAACTCGTTCGCTTCAATCGCCATTAAAACCTAAAACCGGCGGTCGTGCCTACCAACCAACCAACCAACCAGCCGCATCGGGCAGAGACGGATAAAAAAATTTTAATACCATGTCCAGACTGGGGCAAAATATTCATATTTACAGAAGCCATTTTTCAGATTTTCGTTCTGTTTGATTTCCTAATGGTGAACCAGGTTTGAAAAAATATTGGGAAAAGTTTCAATGAATCCATTTTTATTGGAGGCCGCCATTTTGAAAAATATGCAGTTCGAAAAATTGATTACACATAATTTCATAAAATTTGATCAGAAAGAGTTCAGTTTAAAGGTCCAAAAATGCCGTTTCTGGGTTAATAACATTCTTGAAGCAATTTTTTCCAAATTGAATATGCAGGAAAGTTTGAATGTGGTCAGTATGCATCCTTGCATCCCCCGAATGTCTACATCCTCCAGGAATCAGCTACCTGCAGACACCCACCTACTAAACTTCTTGGTCTAAGTGAGGGGATGTTGGCATCCCAGAAAGCGCATCCCGGAAATGTAAGATGTGTTGGTAAAAGTCCCAGCGCGAACATCACCGTCCCCAGACCGCACATATTTTAGATGGCGTCCCGTGCTGAATACCAAGCAGGCGCTTCCGGTGGCGGCGTTGCTGCTACCCCCCAATCTCATATGAGTCGTCCCTGATCTACTGATTAAAGAATTGTGCCAGCCGCCCTCAGTGTTATAACCGCAATATATTGAGACAGGTCACAGTTTCCAAAAAAAGAACCACCCTCAACCCTTTTCTGCCCACCGCCGTCAGCAGAGAGGGAGCGATATAATACAATTTGTGGCTGAAAAATATCCTTTTAACAAGAATGCGGTGAAGAAGTGAAAGGGTTGGCGGATAATAAATCAAAGCAGGGCTCCATTTGGCTGCGCGAGATGGCGCTGGGCGTGTTTCCTTGCGGAGTAACTCATTTAGGTGAATGACGAGCGCGCGGCCAGGGAAAAGGAAAATTTGGGCTTCTTTAATAATTCAGTTTGCTTATGTTTACTCGGACGAAATGTGCTGATCATAAATAATAGATAGGGGGATTAATACAAGGGTTTGGGAATTTGTTTGCTAGGTCGGAGAAGGCATTCATTTCGCGCTTGGCGTTGAATGAACTGTGTGCGCCAATTTCGGCCGTCTCAAATAATAAAAATATTTGGAGAAAATACGATTTTCCTCCCATCGTGACGGGCTTCCGCCTCGGTTTTGTTTTCATTCCATATTCATTTCCAGAGTGTGGTCCCATTCAACTATCTGCACACCGAAAATACCGTTCATTACGTTGGAATAATACCGGAACTTTTCATTGGGAAACCGGGGGCGAAAAGTTGCATTTTTCGATGAGTCATCTCGGCCGCCATTTATTCGTTTTTCATAAACATTCAACGCGCGCAACATTTCATTAGTAACGGGGAAAGGAAGGAAGTCTCCCCAGCCTCGTCATGATTAATGAAGGTTAATTATATAGAGAAATATATTTCTTATAATCTTTTCTTGCTTTGCTCTCCTCCATTTTGGACCATACAACCCCATGGAAGCCATTGGAGGCGTAGGAATGTTGTTTTTCATCAAATCATATGCTTCGCATTATCCCAAATCCATTTCGCCCCGAATCATGGAAATGGTCCATTTATTATGTTCCAGAAATAAATTTTGGCCAATAGAATAATTTCGGTACAAAGAATAGTCCTTTTTAATTAAAAACTAAAATAGAATATGGAATATAGTCCCAAAAGTCCTGGGGGGAGTATCGTGTTGGTGGCGCCCTCTGTGCAGACTCTCAATGGCACGATGCGGGGCTAATACGAAGGGATGAACTTCATTGAATTCAAATTGAATACACGTTGCCATCGACTAGAAACACCAGAGCAGCCAATGTTCCCCAACATCCCCTTACAATGCGCGCATCTCCGGTCTAAGCTTGGCTCGGTCCCCGCAAGCATCAAATATCTCCCCGCGCACAAGGCACTAGATGGAATTTGGCGAAAATACAAAAGATGATATATGAACTCGCCGCTTTCATTCCGACAAAATGCGCCTCGCACGAACACAGTGCCAGAGACACACGAGGAGAAAGGACAAAGAGGAAAAAATATGTGTGGGACCAAAAGCGCCTCCAACTCCTTCTGGTCTCACATGAGAAGTTTGGAAGATGTGCTTCATCAGCGAAATGCGAAATATCCTAATCACATGCCTCATACAGAAGAGATACCTTGGGGGCTTCGATTATTTGATTCAATTCAAAACCCCTTTCTCTTCATCTCCTCTTCAGAAGGGGTGGTAATTCACCTTCCCTAAGGTGGTCCTAAATGGAATGGATTACAACCAGAAAACCAGAGTTTTCCAAAATTTGGTACCAGCGAAGAATTGCGCCATGAGATATCCGAATTATGAAGCGTACTCGTACTTATTTCTCTGAAGATGATGAGGAGGTGTCGGAGTTGGTCCACCCCCGGAAATATGAAAGTTGTAACTTGATTATCGGAGTTTCCAACCAGGGCCCCATTCCGAATTTCTATTCACGGCCAGGAACCAAGGGAGCGCCCCAGCATCATCACAGTTCCAGTTGGGCTCGTGTGCTTCCAGAAGGTTGCTGCCACTGTGTGAGGTGGTGTGTGTGGGTGGTGGTATTTGGGAGAGGATAGGAGGCTTGGGATGTGCAAGCCGAGAGGCGATGGCGTTTGGAAATTTTCCCTGAGTTATCGTCGCCGATTATTATTCCACGTGCGTTCGGCAACTCCCGCTAGATTCTCCGTGCTCGGCGCGGAAAAAATACGGCTCGGCGTGGAAGAAGACACGAGTAAACTGAAAAAGAATGCCATTCAAGCCGAAGGAAACGAGCAGCGCACGCCAAATGAAGAAGTGCATCCGAATCAGATACGATCGCAGATAGAATTCGGTATGTTTTTGATATAGGCGAGAAATATGACAACTTGGCAGCAAAATTTAATAGAATTTGATCTACACGAGTGTTTGGTTGGTTTGGTATCGAATCGGGGTTGTTTTTTTTGGGCTGGTTTATCATGGGACCAATTCGATTTCTGAGTTGTATAGGCCTATAGGTCCCAGAAATACTTCGAGGTTTGCTCTTCAAAACAATGGGGATCTGGTTTTGATCAGTACTCCAGTTTCTGGGACTTCGCATCGTTGGTCAGTAGTGTGTCAGAAACTGGTCCCTAAGAGTTTAGAAATCTTTTCTGGAAATCATTTTGGGAAATATAGACCTCAGAAAATATCTTAGAAATATCGTAGGTTTAGAAACCTCACATTCTTACTCCAAATGACATTCTAGAACTTTACTCACTACTCTATTTTACGAATACTCATTTGGAACTTTATTAATGATCCCCATACCAAAGCAAATGGGAACGCACCTCGGAGTAATATTCTGAAATCTATTAACGACTCCACTCCTTGCACATCCTTGCATTTCCTGTCCTCGTTAGGGGTCTATGCCTATGACTGTGTGAGTGCGTAACTCGGAAACTTCGTGTCCTTGATTGCCGAGCGGAATCTTAAACAAACATATGCCAAACATCGCCTTTATTCCCTGGGGGGAATTCCGGGATGCTGGGGTATGGGAAATGGTGGGGGAGGGAGCTATTCAAGTGAGTGCGTATGCAAATGCGCATATCGAGTGTGGGAATGGAATACAGAGAGGGCATGCAACTCTGCGCGAAAGTTTCGGCTGAACGAGCAACTGATGAAGTGAATCCTTACATCCTCGAGGATGCATGCGAAATGTCACAGGGCGCGCAAGCGGAGGAATGCGTTCCATTCCTCTTCGCCTCAGTATGCAACTTGCACGAAGACATCGCCTCCGGGTGGCGTGGCGCACTGATAGAAACCCGAAACTCACTCAGCGGAACTAGCTCCTGGAAGACGTCCTGCACTACTAGTAGTCTGGAGTAGGCGACACCAAGTGTGGAAACAGTAGCCAAGATAAGGATAGGCTCGAACCGGTTCGAAGATAGGGGGAGGACTCAGGTCTCTTTTAAAGCTTAAAATTTATGAGAGTAATTTATGCGTTAACATATGTCAGCCGGAATTGTTGGGAATTTATTCGGGAGTAGTGACGCCCTCCCCACTCCTCCCATATATACTGCTCTAGCGCCAGTCGACAAACGTTATCCTTGCATATCCTTTGGCATGACAGTGTTTTCGGGAATCGTAACGAATGCGACGCCATTCGGAGTGTAAGCAATTTTATGATGGAAATTTACTTAAATGTCACTTAGTGAACTGAAATATTTGCTGCAATCGCTCCGATCCTGGTATAAATTCTCATTTTGTTAGTTTTCGTTTTTCCCCTTCGATTCGTTTGTTTGTTTGTTGTTCCCCATTTGATTCGAGGGGTAAATGCAATGTGATCAATTTCATGTTGTGTGTGCCATAAAAGGAAAACAATCTTTCTTGGAAACTACATACCAGGGAGTTGCTGGATGATGATGGTGGTGGGGGGGAAGGAAGGGTGGATCTCGCTTTATTAGTATTTGTTTTGTTCTCTGCCGGCTGCTCGCTATCCTGCGATCTGACCTTATCGAAAATAACCTTTTCCTACTGCTAATAGGAAATATAAGAGAGTATGCTGCATGTCTGCCTCATCGAGTCTGGACTGAGAGAATAGGGATCATGATGGGAATTGGGGTGGGGGAATGAGAGGGGAGACGTATTGGTAAATTAATGATGCGGAACCGGAAAAGGAAAACATTTACAAATACTTATCGTTGATTTATTGACCGTCACAGTGAGTAATCGTAACGAGTACTTGAGCCGTTCAAACATTGATCAATTATTCTTCAGTTTCAATTCGAGAGCTGACGATTTATCCAGAATTATCCTTACTCTAATGATGTAAGGTGATAGTCTCTGAGAGAAGTAGGACTTAAGCCTTAAGCCCTAAGATGCTTGACTTAGAATTTACCTAAGTTATTATCGCTGTATCCACGCGCAATTGTATTATATGAAAGGATTCGTCATTTAATATCTGAATTTATTACCCTTTATGCGCCGCATAGGAGCGGATATAAAGCTAGATCTTATCCTTTCCTCAGTCAGCTTCAGTCGCCTTTATTTCTCAACAAAGATAGAACCGTATATATGCAGTGGAAAAAGTTTAATTTCCTTAAGAAATAAAACAAATTACTTCCCGCCAATGTCTGCCAGTTTACGAGGATAGTGGTCTGATATCCTCAAGAAAATAGTCATAAATCATGCGTTTTTCCTTTGATACACCGTTAATTGAAGTGATCTAAGCCGGATTTTAACGGCTTAGATAAGCATCTCAGGTGCGAGAATGGAGTACGCGTCTCTCAAAGAGCGTGTTGTCACGTTCCGAAGGATCGAGACATCAAGTGCTGCGGAACAATAGCATATACGAAGCCATTACGGGGTGTTAGAGATAAAGGACGAGGAGTGGGGGAATGCTTGAATCCAGTTAATGTATGAATGAGAGCGCTTCTACCGCAAAATTGACTATAAAACTTTATGGGGCGTAAAAGTTGTTCGCAAAAAGAATTTGAATTTTTTTTGTAAAATATGCCTTGGAACTTGTTGATATCAACAAATTTTCTGACTTAAGTCAAACATTCTGGATACTAAGGGATTTACTTATGCTATGCCTCTACTTCATCAAAAAAGGATAATAAGTTGGGTCGTTGCAGAGTACCATCAACTGATTTAGAACCTTGTTATAGTTGATTTGATTGGAGCCCACAAATTTACTAATATTTCATGTTTAAATTTAATAGTTTGATGGGTGCATCAAGGGAATAACAAAGATTTTTATTAAATAAACGTCTAGGAGCGTTTTGTTCTAATAACGCATTTTCTCGTCCCATTCTGCGCGATGAAACGCTGAAACCAACCATGTAAATCGAACATAAACAATTTTATACCAGAATTTATGTACATTTTTGATAGGTCTATCCAGGTTATGAGGAGAGAGGTGGTAGCGCACACTGAGCAATAAATGCTCGTGAACTCCCAAGGTAGCAAACTGCTATCAACGCGAAATACGAAAAATATTGACCCTAAATTCTCCCAACTTGTGAGCGTCTCCTGAGTTGTATTCCATTTCTGCTCTGATGTTTCCCGAACTTGGACAAAATTGTATCCCCAATGTTTTAATATCCTCTGTTCCACTGCAAATTGATGTTTTGAATCTTTGAATGGAACCCTAAGAAATCGGCGTCAAGGGTTTTAATATGGGTGTGTAATTTGTCAAGACTCGGGTCATGAAACAAAAAGCAGCTCCTGGAGGATGCTGTTCAGCCTTATCTATAAGATCGCCATTTGGGCACCAGAATGTAAACGCAGACACATGTAAAAACCGGGAGCCACCCAAGTTGAAGCGTAGTAACAAGCAAGCTGCAAGCTGTGCTCTCGATGGGGTTGCTTATAGATCCCAAGCAAAACCAAGCTCGTTCTCCATAATGCCACCTGATGACCTCCGCAACCTCGAGTCTCGCTCGGCTCGACGGCGTTGCAAGGAAGCATTCGCCTTTGAGCCAACTAGGGAGGTGGCTTGGGGACTAAGGGCGGCAGAAAGACGGATGTTGTTTGCTGGACAGGACCGTAAAGAGAGCGGGAGCGAGTTTCTTAAGAGTGTTGTTTCCGTAGACTCCTTGGAGGTTGTAAGATGTGTAACTCGAGACGTGCACCGAGGGTCAAAGCTGACTCGTCTCGCCCGACCCTCTTCTGGCCGGGTCTAGTTTGTTTCGAGGATATGAGTTGGTAGCAAACAAGTCGGAAGTGTAGGAGGACATGCATAAAGAGCTGCAGGCGGCCCGCCGAATGGCGAACACAGGTTGTTTATGACCGGGGCAACGTTCTTGATGATGGGTCTGAGTGCCCTCTTACGTGTAGGAGTAGTCTGAGGAAGTTTAAAGTCTCAGATTTCACCAATTTAACAAGGATAACATTTTAATAACGATAATTTCCTGAATCGTTTCGTAATTCGGGAAATGTATAAGGGGGGAAATATGAAGGCTGAATACGGAAAATTGCCTAAACTAGACATGATTATCACCCATGACGACTCCGACCGCATATTAGAGCCCCAATGTGGGCTTCTTCCTCCCCTTCGGCATGAAATTCGTACACGCGGAAAGCGACAAACAATATGTTATCATAGCGCCTGCGGAATGCATGAATCCTCGAACCGCGAGGATGGGATATGTGAGGCAGTAGCTAACACCCGATGGTTGGAAGGGTCTGACTAGCCTAGTACCCTACTACTGACTGTCTTGATGACCCAGAGAGGAGCAATTCAATCTGGGAACTGTGCGTGCACGAGTGCCCCCCTTTCCTAGGCGCTTCCAGCCAAGGGCGAACACCCTTCGAGTGTTCCAGTCGGTTCACACTTTCCCCAACCAGCTCCTTCGCGACTGGCACAGTGGGTCGTTCACAGACAGTGAGCATCAGGCGCAAGGACCGTCGACTAAGGAGCAAGAAGCATGAAGGACGTGAATACGTAATGAGAGCGTTGTACGTTCCGCGTCGGCACAGTCGGGGCGAGGATATTTTGCTGCATTGCGTATGACGTGCCCCCCATATGGGTCCCCGGGACGGGACTATGTTGCCATGTGCACGATGGCATAGGGTACACGCGTTAACGGGGTCGGGCGGGATAAATATGTTTATGTGTCGACGCGTACACGCGTTTATAACCCACTGCTTCCCCCCTTCCTTGCAGTAGTCGTCCCAGAAAGGCATGTTGCTTCCATTCGGGTTACCGGTTATGAGGTGCCTGTGGGGCCCACTCGGGGCCCAACCCCGGCTCGGTGCGCCTGACACACGCATGAATCGTACATTATGCTGCGAACCCGTTATAGACAATTTATTACCCGGTTGGTACGTATAATGTACACATAATATTCCCACATGCGATGTGTTCGTTCGCGGCGTTGGTGGCGGTAGCAGCAATGGTGGTGGCCTATGCGACAAACACGTGATGCTTGGTGGAGTTTTGGTTGTGGGGCCTCACCCTTTTTCGGCATCGACATTGCCGGCGAAATGCCTCAATAACACTGACACCGCACTTCCGCTACTCTCTCTCGCCGCCGCCCCCCGATTCGGTTCGAGTGGCATGAAGCGCGGGCGGCGGCTACTCATGCGTGCGGCTATTTAGCGATTGATTCAAGGACCGACCATCCCCTCGTTCGACCACCGCCTCCGCCACAGCAATAGAAATCCGATGTCAATACCAACCGCGAACAATGCGCACATATTGTCAGCCACCGCCCCCCACACACAGATTCTGTCATCTGCTCTCTTTGCCATATATAAATTTGGAATTAAATTTTTAAAAATGGCTTCAATCTGCTTTCGTCGCGTTGCGTAATAAAAAATAATAACACTCTGGGTTCCGGGGAAAATACAAAACGGCGCCCGGGTAATGAAGATTTATGATATTAATAAAACAGTAAAAAACTAATTGATATTTAATTGACCTCGGAGATTTGGCGTCATATATTTGCCGGAGGCGGCTCTCGTGCGAGGTTGGTTGGTCGCTATACGACGACAACGAAATAAAAACAAATGTTTTAAATAAAAATTTACGGGCGTGGAAATTTCATGTGCGACTGCTAGTTTATGAACTGCGTCGCTTCGCTTTGAAAATTCTTCTGGTGGTTGGGGCTTCGGGGTTTGTATTGTTGTGCGGCTAAGGGCGGTGGTTTCCAACGACGAGGGCATCAGTCGCGCTTGCACGCCTGCAGGACTTTTATGAATTCGAGGCTCTGGCGGCTTGAGTTGTTTTTGATATACGCACCGTGGTGAGCCAACGACACAATCTGTAAGTCACCGCACAAGTAGAACGGAAATGGGCAAACGGTTCCTAAATTTCCGCCGGCGAAGTTGACGACGACGACGACGTTAAAACGTCACTTTGCATGTGCTAATTAAAATGTTTCACTTGCTGGCGAGAAATGTATTTGCATGCGGCACGGCGATAAATAACGACGCGGGATGTAATAAAGACGTAAAAATGCGCAAATGTTGGAACAAAATTGTGAGGAAAAATCCGACAAATATTCGAGGAATTTTGGGTCCAGAGATGGTAAAGGCAAATGGGACGGCATTCCAGTGTCACCTGATGTATGAAGATGACTCCATTAGAATAAAACGTAAAAGAAGGAATTTTTTCCCTCTGGATAAGTACTAGAACGTTTGGCTGGAGTATTAAAAATCAGGAGTTAGTAACTAGCAGTGAATTTCTGACTGCATAAAGGTCTGGTTTACTTTATTACCAACATTGGCAGGACTGACGTCGTCCTCCCGTCTGTCCTCCTTTATACCCTTGTGAAAAACACCAAATCCTTTTAATGCCCTTTTCCGCCTCGTTCTCTGCTGCTGCCTGGGTTGTTGTGTTTCACCTCCGGGCCCAAGGCTGTCTCCTGCTTTTTCAGTGTAGGCCACCGGTCACAAACACAACCCCATCGAGCCACACAAACAAGCCGACGCCCAGACCGAGGTACAGACCGAGGAGCACGGAGGAGGATTGAGGAAGAAGAGGAGGCCAACGCACAAATCTAGTGAGTAGCGACTGGAATGGAATGGGTCGTGGAATGGTGGCCCGCATCACTGAATTCCGAGTGCTTTTTGTTTCGCGTATTTCGTCGGAGAGCTTTTTTGTTTCTCGCACCATCACCAACAGCATCGGCTGGTGGGTTCTGCCTACACTGCCCTTTTTGTAATGCATCCCGCCACCCAGTGCCAGTCAGCCGAGCCTGCTGAGCCCTCTTGGACGCGGCCGCAAATTTCCGCTCTCGTGCCCCGAGAAGAAGGAGGCGGCGAGGAAAAAACCTCAGCCTGTGTGTACCACCCCGGCTTTGTGCCCCAGCTATTATAATATGGACTGGAATCGCCGCGATGCGCCGTTTTCATCTGAGAGAGGATTTGGCCCCTTGTGCGGTCAAAGGGGGAGCCATCTTTGTGTGTTTTCAAATTTGGCCCAACGGGAAAAATCTTTGCCTTGGCTTTTTGCGTGCATCGACTGGAGATGAAATATGTAAACTGCGCATTTACATTCGATACAAATTCTGAAAATGACCTTAGAGTGGAGGAGGGTTGGGTTGTACGGATGGACACCCAGCATTACTATTCGTGTTGTGATGTGGTGGCTCCGGGGTTCGTTTATTTGTTGTAAATAATAGATGGAAGGTTGGTCCCAATACACGAAGGGCTTTACAAACGGGGGGATAATTTAGTGGTGCCAAGCTTGTTCCTTCAAAACCCCACCTTTATAGAGTTTCATCAGGTTTAAATAATGTTTACAAAACTTCGTTTGGAAATTAGAACCCAACATTTACTCTGGCAACCATACGGAAAAGAAGTTCAATGGTAATCGTTACGGAATGATAATGACAATGAAAACGTCACTTAGAACGACAGCTATAAAGATACCAACGTATTTGCGGAAAAGATGAGAATTACAAGTTTATATCGTTTTGGTCGGAAAGCGGGTACGCCCAAACCCCCATCTTTTAACTATAAAACAACCACCAAGAAGGTCGACGACGATGTCGACGTTCGAAACCGAAGTCGAAGTTGAGCTCGATGGTTGGAGGCGCCAACGTCGACATAGGGCTTGGTTTGGTTGGGTGTGGGAGCTCAGAAATCCCCGAGACTTAAAAATTTTACAACCGTAAAACGAGTTTCACATTGATACATAAATCGAAAGCGAAGCCAGCAAGTAATACGTTACTTCATCCTCCAATTTCCCTCAAGAATTGATCCGGTGTGCACCACCGCCGAAGAGCACCAACCTCTGTATAAGGCGAGACCAGGACTGAAGCCACCGAAGTTGAGCCTTCGGATGGAAGTGAGGATGAAAATATCAGAAACACCTTAAAATAATGGAGAGATGCTTTCTTTTTTTCCTCTTCGTATGTGTCATGGCGGCTCCATCATCCCATTGGGTTTTGTTCGGTAGCAATTTCAACGCGCGAGCATCTCAAGACAAAATAATCCTGGTGGGGCTTGTAAATCAAGATTTACTAATGGATTAGGTTATTAATTGTCTGGAGGCTTGGATCATTGCGGCGGCGTTAGGCGCGTAAACGATATTAAGTCCTGTCCATCCATTAACCACCGCCGTCCATATCTTACGCTCGATTGAGTGAAATTAATGCCGGCGTTATTTGCTAGATACATAGCGCAAACGGGCCGGAACATAAAATCATGTGTAGCCCAGTAAGCGGCATAACGAAAGGAATGATGGCGGTTATTAGAGTGGGATGGGTGGGAATTGATGATGATGGTCACAATGTTTTTGTCAGGTTCTATAAGCGTACAATTTGAGGTCAGACTCCATGAAGGTCGTTATCCAAGAAATGATTATTTGGTCATTAATTACTTTTATCTATTGACAACTCTAGTCGCGGCGAGTTAATTTGGAGTTGCTGAAAGAGCAGTTTTGTAAGCAAAGTGATGTATAAGACCAGACCTTGCCTAGGGTCTGTAGTAGCTGGATACATCAACTAGATAGGCTCTTCTCCCTTAAGGCTAGGTCTGCTATAGTACTATCCCCAAGGTGTACGGGATATGGTTAGAATGACTTCACATTGTAGATGTAGCTTCATATTAAATGCGAATTAAGATTTTGGAAGGTCTGAAGGTAGATCTTACCTACAGCATCATCGGGGTTCAAGCTTCTAGAAAGTACAACATTTTGTCAGGATAACTAGTACAATGTTAGTTTCACTACAAATTATCCTCTTTATGATCCAAATACTTGTTGCATTTAATCCAGTATGAATCTACTACTAGCAACACTGCAAAAAATGCACTCATCATTGACTGCTTCTACAACTTTGTAGACTACGAGGGAACTTTAAGTTGTCCTCCCTAGGACAATAAAAATAACTCGCGTCGAAACTTTATACAAACACGACAGTGTAGAAAAACAACGACACAATAACAACTAGAGAAGAGTGGTTGAAAAGGCAATGAGGGAAGTGCAGCAATGCATGTGCACATGCGATTCCTAACGATTTTTAAGCCCGGAAGACACGAACGAACCGTTCGCGTAATGGCGGCGGTACACTTCTTGTAGGTACAGTTATTGTTATTTTTGTCTTTAGTAGCGCACTTTTACGGCCGTGCGGTAGTTAAATGTTGGCCGCGCTGGAAAATCTGAGCGCGTGGAAAAATCAAAGGCGAAGCCTATAAAAAGCAGCCATTAAATAATAAAACGAAATTACTCTTATGGCGAGGTTATGTACAGTCCTGCATTTGATCCTGGGGATGTTGAATATTCTGGTGTGTAGTACACCTATTATGGGGTGATGTGGGAACCAAACCCTTGGTTAGAGGTGCAGGAAGAAGGTTATTGTATTGAATGCGACCTGTGATGCATGCAAAGATTGAAGCGGATTACAGGGATGAAGTAAGAAAGGCGTTGGTGTGTGGGGTGGCTGCATTAATTTAATGCGCATTAATAAAAGCAAAAGCGACTTAAATCGCGATTTATTACGAACGGCGGCGGGGCGGCTGTAAAATACCACCACCATGGTCTAGCATCAACAACCGATGGCGGCAGCACCGACGCTGCGATGCTGTCGTGGCATGGTGCATTTCATAATTCATAAATGATTAACGCGTCTATTCACGCCGGATTCATTCCGAATCACGGACGGATTGGTGCGTCGCTTGCTGTGAGAAAACCGCAAGGGGGTAAACGTTTGCTCGTTTCCCTCTTGGTGAGACCACAAACTGATTTTCAATACGTTACGAATCTGCATCAAGGTAGATACCCATCGATGAGATTGATCCCTCATTTGATCATATGTATAGGGAGATAATTACTGAAACAGCCCAGAATGGAAAGAGTTGCGCCACTTGGAATTTGGGGTTCCAAGGAGTGGAGGATACCCTCGAAGAGTGGAATGATATAGGGATGGATCGCGCACTCGGAAAGCCGCGATTTCAAATCCTGGATGAAGATTTAAGCGTTTTAACACGGGTATTTGGGCTAGACGGGCGAAGAGTGGTGCTGTTTCAACGGGGCGGGCATCCCTGCCGAGAGGCGACGGGGTTTCCAAGCCGTGGGGCTTTTCAGGGTTCGATCCTGGAATGTCGAACGCACCCAGCAAGCCGATTATAAATATATAAACGTCGCACGCAATCGATTTCCATTTCGGAAAATTGCAGCACGCTCTTAGAAATTAACCCGCTGCCCCCCTCTCTGTGAAGCAACCCATCCCATGGAGCTCCCAGTCATCGAGTGCTGGTTGAATGGGTTTGGGGGGATAACCGCACAGTTGAAAAGGATGAGTGCGGAAAGGACAGGATAATGAAATGGAAGAACGATGAAGAGGATGAGAAATGGAAGCGTCCATGGTGGGACTTTAAGGATAATGCTCACGATCGAATGGCGATTACAAAAGTTTTAAGTAATCTTAAATTTAGACAATGCCTCATCGGATTGTGCGAGCATATCCTGGCGTAAAAAAATTAAATATGGAGTCTTGCTCCAAGGAACAGGATCCAAATTAGAGGAATTTCCCGCATAATTCTTTGTCTATTGTCCTTGATGCTTTTTTTGACCCTCTCTTGTTTTTTTCTTTTGGTTAATGAAACGCGCCCTAATAAACGGAAACAAAAGCCGGGAACGTTAACAGTGGCTGCTAGTGCAAGAAAAACAACCACGACCTCTTTGACTCGAAGTCGTAATAGGACTGACTTCTTAGCGGGTGTAATATACAATACAGCATGCAACTACTCCTTGACGCTCCAATTACAGCACAGCAACTCCTTACCACGCGTTTGTTTGGCGCCGCACAATCGTTGGCGTTGTAGTTGGTTCTTGATGGTTCGTTGCGCTCTACAGCAACAAACGCACGCGGAATGATTTAATGAGCCATTATGCGATTATGCTCCGATGCCCCGAAAGACACACACGTAATTGTGGTGCACGCCACTGCTTTCTCGAGAAAGCCGCAACAAAAAACCGTTATGAACGCCACACAACAAACGTTGATTTATTGGCGTCATCGAGTTAGGGCCATAGATTAAGCAAGGTGCATTTATTTATATTTCTGGAATTTGCCAAAGGACAATGGAAATGAAAAGGCGAAACAAAAATGAAATTGGACGTGGTTGGTTGGTGGTTGTGGGTGGTGGTGTGGCTCGTTATCCTGATGCTGCCGGGAGCTGATTATTCAGCCGGTCCATCATCAATGAGCGTGGTAATTAATTTTAATTAGTTTCATCGCTTTTCAAATCTGCCTTCCGCTCGCACGTATGCTGAATGAAAAAATAACAGTGGAATACAACAGGGGAAGTGCGTAAAGAGAAAAATTGTTAATTATAAACTTTGGTTATAATGACGTCCCCGATTGAGACTAACGAACTGCTCCGACGCCGCCCGTAGGTGTTGAGTACCGATTCTAATTAAAGGGTAACGGATTAATTTTTTGTTAGCTGGCTTGCTTGCGTATGGCGTGCGAAAGGTGACGTGTAAGCGCTTCATTTTCGTTGAAACAAAATAATTACGGGATTATTTATTATGCGGATTCTGAGGGGGCACTCGGAAATGCACGAACGCCTGATAATAATTAACTAACAATGTTGAACATGACATTTCTGGCTCTGATGAATTTTTGATTACTGTGGAGGGCTAGGACAGGGGAATCTAGGGAAAGTCAACTCAAGGTCTTATGGACCAGTGGTTCTTGTAGGGTCAACTTAGGGCTTAAGGCTTAGGGCTGAGTGAGTCAAGGGGTATTCTAAGTTTGATTCAGCTAAGGTGTAGTTCTACCATGCTGAAGTTCGGGTAAATCAGCCTAAACCACCTTGACCCTTAAGGTCTCCAAGTTAGGTTTGGTTGTTCTAGTTTAGGAGATGACCTCGGAGGCATTCTATAACCTTGGAAGGATTTACAAATTTCGCCTTTCATTTTCCCTGGTCCAACATACAACCATTTTTACCCTACCCTCATAGTCCTTCATCTCTATCCCCTCTCTTCCCGTCATCCCCAGTATGTGTATACCACACAATAAAGCCGCACGTTATGTTATTGACAATACAGCGAGTTCCGGGGGTAATTCCGCTGTCAATCACACACCCAATTTCGGCCATTATTTTCCTGGATACTGCGCGTCCGGGGATACCGAAAAAAGAGAACCGGCTCAGTTCAACGCTGCTCTGCCCCCCAGCTTCAGCAACATATGAACTGAATGAAAGGAACGAAACGTGTGCAACGATGAGTTTTCCTTTTCCCGTGTCCAGCATCCAGCCTGTGCCAGAAAGCGCGTCTCTGTTGTGGCTTTTCTTTGTTGGCGAGCATTGTCACACAGGCAAGCAACAACCACCCCCGAACCAACGAACCACCACCACCCTTCGAGAGTGAGTGCAGTACAAAAACAGCAATCGCACTCGCGCCCCGCTCACGGAATCAACGCAATAAAAACATGCCAACAGCAAATAGAACATGAAGTGTAACGGCAACAGGATAACAACTCAGTTGCAAAAAAATGTAATCTGACGCGTATTAAACGGCGATAACGACAATGTCTCCGCGGATGATAACGAGATTTTAATCAAAAATTGTTTTGCTTCGTGCGACCGGAATGAAGTTGGAAAAGGCAAAACGTTAGGGTTTTCATTTTGCTTGATCCCATTTTCTACCCCGAAATTGAATCCTTTCGTGACGTAGTGAACTTAGAAAGACTTCCAACTCGAATAGTTCGTTGCATAATTCTCGTCGGTAATTAATAATTTCATAAGCTCATCGATAAATTCCGTTGACAACTACTTAAATAATGCATAAACAAGCTCGAAATTTGAGAGGATTAGAACTAATAGACTGCAGGAACTATGTTGACAGAGGCATTTGCATCTCGGGGTCCTTCTCACATTACCCAACCTCAATTACCACCAACTGCATAACGAAGGTGGGAATTTCGTCCTGAAACCTGTTTTTGTCCATTAGAGTTGAATAGCGTGTTTCCAAATTGGGTAATTGTAAATATTCTAGAACAAAATGCATTGATTGAACTTGAGAAGCAGACTGATACACCTCCAGTTGGATGGAAATTTGATGGGGAAATTCAATGATGCTTCGCATACAATTATTCCTTTCGGGATGTAGCAGCATTTCACGAGTGGAATCGATACAAGCAGCCATCTAACCAAAGGTTAATTGAACCAATAGAATATCTAGACGTAAATAATAATCGATTTCGTATGCGTTTGATGCGGGCGTTGTACACCATCCACCTACACACAATATTGGTACAACGACGTCGGCGATGGAGTCGTAAACAACTCACGGATGCTGAACGGAATCTTGAATCATGTGCCGCTCATCCGTTGCGCAAATAACGAAGCAACAACGAACGAGAGAACATGCCCGAGACAAGCAATGCATTACCGTTGAATATGTGTGTGTTTGCTACCGGCCTAAAATTCGAGGTTTATACGTACGTTAGATGCGATCCATTTAGTTTAGAGAGCACGTAAATGTCTCATACAGGTCCGTACTTTGTTTCAAGTATCGTTACACATTGATCTAGTTTCAACTAATCAGAGGAATTGATGACATTGTCGTATAATAGCCGAGGAGAAAATGTTGTTAGTCCGGCTCTGAAGTTGTGTGACTTGCAGTATTTCGTACGCATAGATGGCGCTTCTGTGCACCTATTTGGCAGTGCTGAAGGAATACCGAAGTGGTAATTATGGTAATAATCATCAACAGTGCAATTCATCGGCTCGAACAGGCAGTTCCTGTATTCGTGCTGAGTGTAGGGGGCGCTGTCGACGAGTGCCTGCTGCCTCATGGGTAATTGCATTGGGCGCGCTGCCATTCGGGACTAATATCTGCATCAATGTTTGAAAAGGTGAACTTCCAAGAAGTGCACGCGCATAAAATATCACCCAAACGGAGCACTCGATTTATTATTGATCCCCCCAACATTTATCACCAAATCTATCCTCTAGTGGAGGTTTTTCATTCGGAATTATCCTGGGTATTGGAAATTGATTTTATTAATTTACTCATCCATTTGAATGAAATTATAATTGTTTGGGAAAAGTTAATTACTAATTAATATTCCGGGACGAAATAATAACTAAAACCGCGATTAATCCTATAATAATAGGGGTGTTACTAATAACTTGCATCCACTTGGTGATGACCTCATGCATATATGACTGTTAATTAAATTAAAATCCGAACCGGGAATTGAATTTAATTTAATGAAATCGAATAGGCTCGTGGTGGCGTTTGTTTGCGCAACGGTTCGCGCATGATGACTGCAAATTTGCAATATAAGTAAGTGGATGCCATTCGAATCGAATCGTTTCGTCGGCGAAACCGCGCCACCATCGTTTGTGCTTCCATTAACTAATTGGAGTGTTCCAACTAAATAATAACCCACTAAAGAAAAAGCTAAAAAAGACAAAGTACTGTCATCGTAGTAGTAGTAGTTGTTGTTGTTAGGGGGGGAAACACGAAATTAAATTCATTTACGCCTAGGATACTTGCCAGCAGTGGCTCGCAGCAGCTAAGACTGCAAAAGACTAATCCGGTTCGAGAATGTTCGAGCGACAAGTGAGGAAACATAAAATAGAAAAATGTGCAAAATGCACAAAAAGCACAAAGCGTAGCAGCGCCAACCGTGCCGTGAACGCATCCGTGTGCATTGTAGAGGAAAAGGGAAAACAGAAAGCGGAAATAGACACTTTTCATGGCGTCGTCGCCATCGTTCGTCCTGCGTCCTCCATTTTGCGAGGATGTTGCCACACAAGTTGCGCCTTGCATATAGCTGGTAATATTTGCTCTAGTCGGATGGCTTTTTGTGCCATTTCCTGTGTGTAGTCCTCGCAGTGTTTTCCCTCAGCCGTTATGAGCTGGTCCTTTCGCCACTTGGCACTCGGTCGCGTCCCTCCCCCGAATTCGAAATGTGTGTGCGAAGCGTGTTTGAAAATCGTGTTCAAGCTGGTGTGTACGTTCGCGCTTTCCGCTGCTATTAATGACGCACATTTCAATTTGCACGCTTCATTTTTCACGGCAACACGGAAAATTCATTAATTCGAGCACCGAATTTTAATAAAAGTATCCTCGCGTTACTAGTTTCGTAAGGGACCCATCGAAAATACACCGAATGGGAACGTTATTTATTGGTTTCATTTCGTATTTTTTAATTACTCTGAGTGGGATTTGCAATTTGGCATTGGAAACTAATATGTAACATGTGAAATTGGTTCTGTAGATGGGAGTGCCCCATATTGGTCATATTGGTCTAACTGATGTTTGGTACCAATTTTAAGGCAGCTATAACTGATTATAAGGTATCCAACTAATTCTGGGAAAACTACTGAAAATAGGTGTTGTTACATATTAGGAACAATCAGAAAAAAGTTGCTACTTGAAGACATCTATCAATAATCCCATTAACGAAAATACTACTCTGAAGTCTGAAAACTTCTGACCAACTTCTCGAGGTACCTCGATGCATCATCCGTAAAGATGGCATAAACTGACATAAGAACAATCCTCCATGGACGTTTGGGTCTCGTACCATGGCCAACTCTTTCACCTGTTGTGTGTTGCACAAGACAATGAATGCAATGCGCCCCCAGTGTCCCCTCGATATGACACCCTGACACTACACCAGCCACAGCATCCTGTAGGTCATACGATGCCGTCGTCACGGCCGCCTTTGGGGAGGGTCGTGTGAAAGTTTCTCTCGTTGATGGGGTAAATCTCCGAGGAGTCTTAGGAATATGTACGACTTGGAGATATAGATCATTGGAGACGGTGGCGACGACGACGACGACGAGTGCTGCTGGTGTTATGCGATATTTTTATTATTTTCATATTTCGCACACCCGGGAAGTTTCGCGAAGGAAGAAATGGCACGAAATGAAACGAACGAGAAATATGAGATGAAGAACGCAGCAACAGCTCGGGCGTGTTAGGGTTAGCACGGTGGGAGTAGTAAGAGGAGAGAGGGTCCTGCTTGAAATTTATGATTAAAGTTTGTTTCCTATTTCGGAATGTGGTTTTCTTCGCCTCGTCTCCTCCGAATGGATGGATTTATATCCGCGACAAATTTTTCTAATTGAAAATCTTTGATGGATATCACCTTCATAGCATCTTCCAGAAAGGTGGAACCTTTAAGTTACCTTCTCCCCAAGTAGTATAGTTCCAATGAAAAGTGTAGTTACCTGAAACAAAAACATTTCGTTAGTAATTTCTTTGAGAAAATTTCCACATTTCTAGTAAATAGTAATTTGGTCAAGGACTCTGGATACGTGGGTTTCAGAAAGTTTCCAACTTCAATTCCGTCTCCTCAAGTCTCCATCTCTATCCACACCAAATTATCTGAGTAAAAAACCTAAGTAAATATGATGGTAGCGTGAACATTGACGAAATGAAGAAGCCCCTCTTAAAAAAGTCATCCCTTTAACAACTTTACCCGAGACTCCTCAACTCTTAACGCTGGGCTGAACATCGGGAAAGTGAAACCGCAAAGTTCGGCATCGACACGAATTAAAAATTAATTTAGCAAAAATACTCCCCTCGTCCGTTCGTCCTAGACGACTCGGAACGCAATTAATTTCGGATTACCAGCCAGCCTTTGATCTCGACGACGTCGCATGTAACTTAAAAGTTGGTGCAGTCAACTTCAACCCAGCACCGTTTGCTTGATGGCATTTGAAGTACTCGCGACAGCGGTGCATATCAACATGCAAATTCGAACGAATAGATAAAACGATGACATCGTTGGGACAATGGGAGGGAAAGCTTGTGTGCGGAATAGGTGTTGGCTGTTTGGATGATGCTGTTGGCGCAATGTTCATTTGCAACTCGTCGACGGAACGCCGAAAGGCTGGGAGGACATGCCGGGAGGCATGCCATGCAGATGAGATGTGTGCGCGCATCGTGGAGCACAGGAATCGAATTGTGCAGTATGGAGTGGCAAGCGGAGGCGGTGCGCTCTCAATGCAACAATACTCCTCTCGATTTCCTCCTCGATATACACATGTCGATTGTGTCGGGAGCGGTCCCGGCGCGTCCGCTTTCGCCTCTGTTACCCGATGCTTGATGCTGATGATGATGATAGTCTCGTCGTTCCATGTCGAACATTGAATTTTCCAATTGAGAGTGTACCTTAACGTAGATGTAGATGTCAATGGTGGGTTGGTTTCATATGTAACCAGGTGGAAAAACTGCGCTCTGATAGGTTTGGAACCATGTTGAAATCTGATCTCTTTGAAGTGAAGTATGAGGATGCAGATGACAGGTTGTCACTTTTGTTAAGCGGGTTGCTTTCCGGCTGTAGTATGAACCCAGCAGAGCGTGGGATACCTCAAGGGTTCAAGAAACTGTGTCCTAACCTTCTTGATGCTACAAGGTTTGATGGTTCTGATAGGTCTTAGGGTGTTTCAAGGTCCACCTTTTGGGGTTTGCTCTTAAGGGTCAGATATCTGAAACCTGGAAACTTCACCATAGTCCAAGGGTGTTCCAAGGTCCGACCAATCAACTTGCCCTTTGGGGTTCTCAATAGGTTCTCAAAACCTACTGACAAGGGGCTAACGCCAACCCGAAAATTCAAATTTTAAAACCACTCGCACTATTGAAAGAACAGGTTGGTAGAAGTGCAGAAAAATTTTTTTTAGCGGCTGCGATGTCCAAATAT
>JARJDZ010006172.1:0-29066 GCA_030264555.1 Aleochara sp. GC000083
TCGAATTGTGGATCTTCTGCCTCCTTACGCGAACGCGACGTCCTTCAGACTTAGGGGCTCATCACTAAACTGACCCATGTTGGTGAAGGTGGTGAGCGGGGGCGGCTCTTGTTACAATTTACAGCGCACCTTTATTGCTCTGCAAATTTCATGATAATACTGAAAGACTTTTATGGTGCCTTCGAAAAATTTCTGTTTGCATATTTTCATAAGTTACATCAAAATTTGCTAATCAAGAAATAAAATAAATGACAAAATAAGGGAAAGTAACCTAAATACAAAAATACAAATACCAATAAAATTCTTAGCCCTTACATTTAACGTAAAGAATATCTATCTTGCAATTATCTATAATAATAAGTGTCATATAAATACAATTGAATTATGAGACATTCAGTATAATTGAAAATTCAAAACACAGCGACGCTATGCATGTGTAAGTGCTCCCATCGATTTTCATATAAATAAGTTATTTGCCACGGAGGTAATGCATATTTCATACTCGTAAGCGATTTTCTCAATCGATTCAATCCACGCATACCGTAAACCACAAGAACCGCGACGAACAGACGAGCGTGGACCCCCAAAGGTATCATTTCTTGGCGCGCCCTGAGCTGGAATGATCTTCGCCATGCAGATAGGAAGAGATACGAAGATATCAGATCAGCGAATAGGTGACAACACAACATATGTCAACACTATCACGGAAAATGTAACAAAGCACGGCGGCCGCAAAGCTTCGATGGAATGTGGAGAAGCTCAGCACCATCTTTATCATCGACTTTGTGCATGGAGTCAACGTAAAAGTTCCAGGCACCCTAATGCAATTTTCAGTCAGTGCGCATGTGACGGAACAATATTATGTCAACTACTATCGCATTCCAAGAAGAAAATTGAAACAACACTCTAAATAGATAACGAGCGAAATGGTAAACAACAACATTTCCTTTTCGTTCATTGGTAAAAGACAGTGGCGTACATTCTTTCACCCTGTTCTCAAATTTTAAAATTTTAAATTTAAATATTTTCTCATTGAAATATACATCACAAAGGGTTGCTGACATCAAAGAAGCTGCAATGGTGAAGAAGATGTATTCATAGTTAATATTTCCCAACGAGATTTCACTGATATTTCATGGAAGTGACCACCAATGGTCAAGACTTTTGGCTCAACCGAACAAAATACAGATTAGGTGTTTGAGTAATGTATAATTGCAGGTAAAACATTCCTTCACGGAAGGTAAGAAACATGCGTTCAAGAAGTTCGTCTAAAAGCATCCCTCAGATACTCGGAAATAATAAAATTCCCAAAATTTCACCTTGAAGGCCGTCGTATATAAACAACCCATGGGGAGAATGGCAAACATTCAGTTTAGAATCTTCGAAGAGTGAAGAGCAAGGTAAGAAATTGCATCCACTGTCCAAATTTACATGTACAAAAATTAACCAAACTGACTTTTTAGTACTCGAACTCCATAATGAATTTCGGACACATCGTAATCATTGCGTTTGCCATATTTGGCATGGCATCCGCCGCTCCGCAGAATAACGATCTACCAAATCCAGTGAATAATACACCCCAACAACTGATACCAGTCTATCAAACGCAGCAACCGCAACAAGAACTTGGAGTAAATCAACAAGTCGCTGATAACTACGTGCCTCATAAAGTGTATCCGTATGCAGACAGATATCCCAACAGTGACTACGTTGATTATCCTCCTGCTGGCGAGTACATGACGTCATTGATGCCAAGTGCGCAGGTACAGCTTGTTCAATTAACGACCAGAAGCTAAGCTCGAAGAAGATTCATGGTTGAATTTGTGTTACAGACGGCGCTGCAGATTGCGGTGAAAATCTTCGCGAAAATCGGCCTGTTCCTCGTCGGAGGAGTGGCATTATTGGTCCTGGGCGGAATCTTCACCACAGCTGTGTGCTCCTTCACACCCATTTGCACCATCACGTTCACCGGCATGCAGAATATCGATAAGGACGCGATGCGGTCGTTCGTTACACCTGATAAGATATCACAAGCGGCCGATTTCGTGCAGGATGCAATCGGCAAATATCAACGCCTGCAGCGTGCCGTTAGTAATTGAGCACGGTTTTGGTGAGCTTTCATTCAATTGTTGACGATTCATCTGCAAAAATGCCATCAAATATCATACGTTAATTTTAAAAATTCAATGCAGCCCCTCCTTTTAGTTTCATTTCAAAACTGTCCGGGTATAGAAGATAGACTTTTCTTTTTCATGTAAATTTCAACCTGTAAATATAACAACCAATTTTAATAGGAAAACCCAGGCATGAATAATTATATTTCTGTTAAATATGAGAATATGAGCAAAATATATCCTACTTTGTGAATAATTTCTTGCTGTAAAAATGATGCTGAGAAGAAAATCTTCTTCCGTGTATAGGGTGAACCAGTTATCCTATAAGAAAATAATTTATATTCCACTTTTTTCATAAAAATTGTATTTATAATGAAACAAAACTAACGATATCTAGTACTAGATTATTCTTTCTAGGTCAATTGATGGCTAATTTTGTTTTTCACCATAAGAAATTATACACACTATTTTTTGGTTTTGAAGTTTTTCAAAGTTAAAAACGCTGACTGAATTGTTTTGATTATCTTATTTGATAACTTAAGAAACAGCGAATACAAAGGCAATCCAGGTCAGCTGCTTTTCATAATTATGCACCAAATAAAAAACTGTAAGCAAAACTCTCTTATTTTATACTTTAGTCCATGCAATTTACCGTCGAAAGTGTAGGAGATGAAAATCAACAATGAAGTTTCATGGAATCTGCTTGAAGCTTACATTGACATCTAAGAAGGGATTATATCAAAATTGTTGAAAAAAATATTAATAAGAAATTGTCAATGAATTCTGGGAAATTTTATAAGATCCATACATAAAATACTAGGAAGAAAAGTTCTAAAAATGTTGTTAAAATCTCATTGTGAAATGTCATTCATTTCTCCCACTTATGGAAAAAACACTTGTAGAAAAATGTACGTCCCTAATATTTGACAAGAGAAAAATATTCAATTTTTGTCACTAAAGACACGCATAGGAAATGCAAAATTATACGCTCCAGTACGATAATAGTAGATTATATTATAAGTGTGACAAATGTAAAATTATAAATGAATGAAAGATATGAATTTATCATTTCTCACACGTGTCATAAACGACATTTTATCTTAATGGGGAAAAGTTGATACAATGTTCCAAGAAGCAACAAAATCCAAAATTGCATCCTCAATTTTTGATATGACATTTCAAATGTCACAATTAAATCAGCAGAATTTCGGCACAGTATGATTTGTTTGCCAATCCTTAAAATCTTGCTACCTTAGTAACAATAGCAATTTATTTTGTGAGATGTCATTAATTTCTCCCACTTGTAGAAAAAAAAAAGGTATTCATTTTGTCCACTTGTAGAAAAATGTACGTCACTGATTTGACAAGTGAAAAATATTCAATTTTTGTCACTAAAAACACGCATAGGAAATGCAACATTATACGCTCCAGTAAGATAAAACAAATTTTAATGCAAATTCTGATTTAGGAAGCAGATATGCTAATGAAACTAAATACTAGTTATTTTACGAATTATTTCTATTCAAACTTTGAACACATTAAAACAAAGTTCTTCATTTGAAGAAATAAATTAAAATACAATTTGTCATTTCAATACTGAAAATCATTTCAAATTCTTGCCACGCCCAATTCAGTCACAATTATAATTTTATGATGATGCAATTTTATGACATTACACAAACAACATTAATAATACATAGAATAATAACAACATTTTTATTTATACCCTGGCTATTAGCAGGCCTCCAAGATTTATTATTTATATCACTACTTCATTCACTAAGATTTAAATGTCGAAAACATTTGCATATCTAGTAATATCGTAAATCATTGATATACTTCAGCAACCATTATATGAATATGAACAGAGATATCCTAATTCAAGACATATTGAGGTGATGTTTGATGACTGATGTTCATGAGAAAAAATAGTATATCTACAATTCAAAAATAGCATGATCTGCTCAATCGAACAACAAAGCCATAACAAATGTCACTAAATATTTTTACCAAGAGTAGGTACTTATGCGCTTCCTGTTATCCTGTGATGCTCTAATAACATTTATAGCCGTTAATTGTCCTTAGATCAACATGAGTTAAATGGCAAACCACTATGGACCTGTGCCCAAGAAGATCTAAATGGCATATATGCAATTGAATGTTTGTCCACAATGTCCATCTCTACATATACATATGCAATCAACGATGGTCATTATATCATTGAGGATATACATAAATACAAAATACCTCGGTCAATGGTTGCATTTATTATAAGTGGCCTCTAATTACTGATTCTCATCCGGATGTCTTCTATATTAGTCTCCAAAACAACAACTATGGTATAAACCAAAATATCATTATAAGAAAATTAAAAATATAGCAACTGATCGTTTTTCCTTTACGTATGAAAATTATTGCTTCATGTTAAACCGCATTTTCTACACAATAAAAGATAATTGGACATAATTATAAATAAATTGCATGTTTGTAAAAATAAGAATCATGCAAATTTGTGTAATGATAAATTATTTTGTTGTCAGTTCCATAAAAACTATGTTTTTAATACATAATTCTATGCTGCTTAAGATTCATAAACACAACACTGCAATATGCATTTTATATAATTGTATACAATTTGCCCTATTTGTTTAAATTTGGGTTTATATTGTGACATCTATTCAACAATGTTTAGTCGCTAATAGTTCGTGCAGTAAACTATCTCAAGGGAAATTCAAAGGAAACGTGAGTTATTATTAAATATCAAAAAGCCACATTCGAAACATATGCAAATTATGTTCCAGTTCAATGTGTCTCAGTTTTCACAAAAGTTCAAAATGTGCCAAATAATTAAGGAGCGAATTCAATTGCCTGCACAAATTTCGGGAGTATTAAATCTAATTTTTGCCTGCATCAGAACGATATTTTATTTTATTGGTGAAATTTATAAAATAATCCAAGAAAAAAACAGAAAGTCGAGAGTTCTTCTCGTCATTTTTGATTTGACTTCTCCAATTTTATTGATATGACATTTGCAATAACAGTAACATTAATTTGGATTTTGTCATTGTTTTAGTCGCTAATAAACTGTCATTTCTTTAACTATTTAAATAATAGTAGATTATATTACAAGTGTGAGAGATGCAAAATTATAACGAGTGATACACAAATTTCACGAGTTTATTATGGCATTTCGCACACGTGTAATATACGACATTTTATCTTATTGGTGAAAAGTTGATAGAATATTCCAAGAAGCAACAAAATCCAAAATTACTTCCACAATTTATGATATGACATTTCAAATGTCACAATTAAATCGTCAGAATTTCGTTTGAGCTGGCACATTATGATTAAGTTTGCCAAACCTTAAAATCTTTATACCTTAGTAACAGCACTTTATTTTATGAGATGTCATTCATTTCTCCCACTTGTAGAAAAAAAGGTATTCATTTTTTCCACTTGTAGAAAAATGTACGTCACTGATTTGACAGGTAAAAAATATTCAATTGTTGTCACTAAAAACACGCATAGGAAATGCAACATTATACGCTCCAGCCAGCTAAAGTTTATTTTTGCACTGCAATAGAAAAAACAAAATTGTTCTTTAGAGAAAACAATTCAGTTCATGTTTTGAGTATTTGTTATTTGTGAGTATACCAAAAATCATGACTTTTTCTAAATACAAAATTTGACTCCGGAAATTTTTAAATTAGCCACATTATTAATAGTATGACAAATATGATACAAGTTCATAAACGCAAATCTCTGTACTGAATGTAGACACAAGGAAAAAAAGATTACAATGAATTGAATCAGTTAAAACTATGTTACAATAACAAATGTTTATGAAATCTGGGTTAATTGTGTTGTCGAACAAATCATTTGAAATGTATAGATCTGGTATGAAATATTGCCATTACACTTTTCTTTGATTGTTTCAACCTTTCACTGTTATAACAGCTACAATTTTATAATCAGAAAAAAACATCATTTTTGTACCCACAGGTTCAAATAATTTCAATATCTTATCATCTATAAATAATTGAAGGAGTTTGGCAAATGCATAGATCAATATCGCTAACGAGATAAATAATTACTGCGACCCCAGCAATAATTCTTTACTATTAATAATAAATAAATTAGAATAAATAACTCGAGCAGACTGTGTGTATGAATCAAGCTTTCATGTCGTAATAGTAAACCCTTTCAGTTTGTACTGAAAGACTGATGTGTAACCAAGGCAATGGAATAAATATGTATGAAAAAAGTGTGGCAAATCGCAGAAAATTGGTACACGTGTTTTCTAGTTGGTGTTCTCAGGGTTGAAGGCTGATATATAAGCGCAAGTTGTCCTCCACTTCGATTAGTATCATCAAAGATTATACTTCACATAAATTTCGTTCTCATTTCGTATCGTACACGCTAAATTCGTCAAACTGGGGAACTGTTTTGATTCGGAAGCAGTTAAACCGTTTCAGAAATCTGATTCGTAAGTTCTCACAATTATTACATGCAATTGATAAGCGTGAGATGGACATTTTGATTGTTGTGTTTTTGATGAAATTTGTAATTACTGATTTGTGTGCATTTGAATATTTCAGGGGAGATCGGAAGATGGAGAATCCAATAGATCTTTATTATTTTCCGGCGAGTCCACCATCCAGGGCTGTAATGTTGTTGGTACATGCATTGGGCATTACTTGCAACATGAAAATGGTCAATATTCAAAATGGTGAACAAATGAAACCTGACTATCTTAAGGTAAATGTGTACTGATATTTTAAGTTCCATTCTCACATTACATTCATGTCTTATTGGAAACTATTAACGTGACTTACATATTTTATTATAACACAAATTTGGGGTTATTTCGGGATATCATATCTTCTGAAATAGCTAAGAACTGTAACTTTAACATTTCCGGTTCATTATATTAACATTCTGTCATTATTTTGTTGTTTGTCATCTCTAATCCTACCAAAGTATTGTTTAAGAAAGTGTGAAGAAATTTATGCAACCTGATATTGAAAAATTAAGGGGGCAGACCTCATTACAAGGTCAAAAAAATAACGCAGCTTCTTCAAATTTCTGGGTTGCATTAAACCATGTTTAAAGATAAACCACAAATTTTTTTGTTGCAAAAAAATTAAACATGACGGAGTTATATTGGAGGAGAGCAGCTCGCAATTTTTATCCAAAATCAAAATTTCGAAAAGATTTAGCAATGTTATAAGATTCCCTTCTAAGTAAACCTAAAAAATCATGTAGAAATTGAAAAATGAGAAATTTGGAGGGTTTTAAAATTAAAAGTGTTGTAAAAACTTGTTAAAATAACATATTATTGTGGCATATTTTAGGTTCACTTACGGTTAGAACAGAATTTAATACTGAAGAGAATAAACTTTGATTCATTTTCATATGTATTATAGTTTTTCTTTAATCACGCCCGTCAACTAAATAAAAAGGTTAAAATTAAAACTCGAGAAAAAGCGATTTAAAGTTACAGCTATAACATTAGTGAATTATAGATGAATCGCACCAATTTGACGCTAATCAGCAATTACAAGTCTATTTAACAGGCTCAGACTCACTCATCCTTCTACACTTAAGCACACATACTGAAAATTCCCAAATAATAGAGGGATGTGGAGAAGTGCAGAATGAGGCACTTAGAACTATGCACTTTCGGTCTTAAAACTTTAAAACTATATCGAGTTAGGTTCTATAACTTTTTGGGGATGTTCTGGGATAGTTCAACTATCAAATTAAGCAAAATTAAATTTTTGAATTTTCTGAAGCGTGTAATTAGGTCTCCCCTTAATTTTTCAATATCAAGTTGCATAAATTAGAGGATTAGAGACGAGAAACAACAAAATAATGACATAATATTAATATAAGGGGGATGAAATCAGAGTTTTCGAGTTGCTTGCAACTTTGTGCAACGTTGGTCATGTGTATACCTTTTGCGTTCATATTTAGAACATATTTGAAGCAGTTGTCCAGCATGAATGTGCCAACCCTTTAGATTTCGCTCAAACAATCCGGAGTTGACAACATGGCTACTTTGTATTCCGAAAGGGTAGAGTTGAGAAAATATTAGTGAGATTGGAAGTGGCATGTGTTTACATCATGGCGCCGACATGTTTGGAATTGAAATTAACACATATTTTCCACTCGAATTTACTAGTTTTTATATGTGAAATCGTAAAAATAGCAGTGTAGTATACCTATTAATCTTCTATTTTAAAAATTTAGATAGATAAAAAATAACAAATTCCAAGTAGTAAACATAAAAATATTGCAAAAGCATATATGTTATAGTAGCATAGTGCAATCATCATCATTTCATACAGGACTTATAACATGCAGGATTACAGGATACCAACTGCCAATCTTATCATGAAATAACTGATTACTGTAGGCGTCTATAATGTATGTATATATATGTATATGAAGTAATTATGAAGCAATTTCTCTATTATTTGAAACAGCAACATATACTCAGAAAGATAATCAATTATTTATTATTATGACGATCATGATTCATTACATGGTTATTAGGTTTTTCTTGTAGTTAGCTAATCATCATATAATCTGGACTTATAATCAACTGCACGTTCAAACGCTGCGACACGATAGAAAATACAAATTTAGACGACAAAGGAATCAAATAAAATAATACATACAGATGTATTGAATCTAAATTTTAGCTGTAGGATAAATAATCCATTAAATTTTCAATATACTTTTAGTTATCTGTATCTGGCGTTGTATTAAACCGCATGGGTTACCCTTGATGTTATAACAATTTTGTAATTAGTTTACTTAGTTTTGTTTGAGTTGGAAGAAAGTTGAACACTCACATTTTATTATTATAAAATTTAAAATTCCAAACTTCAAACCAGCTTTGAAAGGATGGAAAATGTCAATAGTCTGTGCTACTGTACTGTAGCAGATAATTATACACATTTTTTGCAATTATGGACGATATCAAGTCCGACCATTAAGTAAACACTGGTCCTATTGCCAAAGATCTAAAGTCTGCACAAAAAAGCGGTCCAAACATTTGGTCAAAAAGCACATTTTTTATCTAAATCGAACAATTCTAATTACGACATTCAATTTGATACAAAAGTAATGGATTACTTTTTACTACACCTAATATAAAGACAAAAAAGTTAATCGTTACTTTCAATGTGAATAAAAAATGTAGGGAATTCAGTGTAAACGTATGGTTTCTATCAAACTTGCAATTCTTGTATTTATGGCTTAACTGTAAAAGTTTCCATTTTATGGTGCTGCTGATATCGGTAATTTCATATGTTGTCTTGCTTTGGAATCACGTTCAGTTCTGCTGGGTACGAAACCCGTAAATGCGTAAAATTCCTTCAGCAATGCTGGTGTATGCATAGGCATGCAATATGGGAATGGAGCATACAATTTATTTCAGTTTCATTTCGCGTATTAGACTTCTGAAATTGTTGGCTGGGTTTAGCTTGCATAAAGCTATTGTAGTTGTATAGTTGTGAAGTTTTATGTTCCTATATTTTCCATATACCCATAATATTAACCACATTCATTTCATTTTTTCGTGTTTAATACTATTCACGTCATTTTCGGGCAATAAAAGGAAGATATTATACTAATTCATCTTGATATTACATTTAATACAATCGTATTAAAAAATTATTAGGTAATTCAAATGAAACAGTTACAAGTAATTTTGTTTTCAGTTGAATCCGATGCACACCGTACCAACGATTGACGATAACGGATACGTTTTATGGGAAAGGTAAATGCGGATTCATATTTTATATCTCTTGTTCTCAACCACGCGGGTAGAATACCGAGATGTATTCGGGGTCGATCCTACGCACAGTAATGTTTTTAGCTGTATAAGTACAGATATAGAAAATCGAGGATACGGACATAAATGTAAACCATCGCATTTCCCTAGTTCAGCGCGCAAGAAATGAACGTGTGCGCATTTTAATATGTACTTATGTATATAAAATATTACCTTCGAATCCACTGTCATAAATCGTAGCATACTTCCATTCAAAGCCATAGTAAACTATAAAATACAAAATGAACACAAAAATATTGACATTCTAAAATTTAATTTAGCATTTCCATTTAGATGTATACTTTCGGAAACAATATATTTCAACTTTATTAATAATTGTGGCCGTATATAGGGTTTGGTGAATTTAAAATATAGGAAATAGCAGGAAGTAGAGGTCATTCAGGAAGTTAAAGTCCGTATTTTATATATTACGTTATAAACGATAGGGTTATATTGATATCGAAAATATAAAGCGGGATTAATCATAAATTTCAATTAGGGTCGCTCGAGGTAAACACCGGGTGTTTATAAATACTGATCTGGACTTTTTACGGCGATTTTTTAATCATGGAGCTTGTCAACTCTTTTTTATTTGCGAAATATACGGTTGATCAATTTCTTCATTGATTTAAAGGCGTTGAATTTGCAAAACAACGACACTTTTGGAACAAACAATTCCTAATTCGACATATCTGCCAAAAACTTTGGCAGATTGCTTATTTCCGGAATCTATTAATTTCTAAGAGTTCTTTTTTGCAGTGTCATGTTCTACACAAAGTCAACAGTGATTATTTGAACGCTTAACTGTGAAACTAAAATAAGAAATATGTATTATTCTCTTCACTTGCTAAAATCCAAATTGCGTACTAGTTTTTCTCCACAATAATGACAATTTTATTTTATGTGAAATGCATAATTTTGCTGTATTAATAATAATCATATTAATTTAATTTCAGCCATGCAATCGTCAAATATTTAGTGGACAAATATGATAAACAGGATAAATATAAAGCAACCAAACCGGAAACTGAAGCACGCGTTGACCTGCTGCTATTTTTTGACGCTGGTACACTATTCCCACGACTTTTTAACTACTTCGTAAGTAAACTGCTATAAATCAAAGCAGTTATTTCAATTAGCACATTTTACAGTTTCCAGTTTTAATGGGAATGGAACAACCTAACAACGAAAAACTTTCGAAAGTTGAAGAAGCCTTAGGAGCACTAAATACTCTTTTGGAAGGACAAAAATATGCAGCTGGATCAAAAATGTCAGCGGCAGATTTTTCACTTGCTACCACAATATCCACAGCTGAAGTATGTCCTCTAATCCGTAATTTCACTTTTCTAATGATGATTTTCAGGCAATTCGAATCGATTTGAGCAAATATCCCAATGTACACTCATGGTTAGAATGCATGAAGAAAGAATTGCCAGGATACGACGACATCAATCAAAAAGGATCAGACATGATTGGTGGTGGTTTCAAGGCAAAAGCTGGATAGATTTATAAAATATTTCATTGTATCAGAATACATTCATAGATTATAAATAGACCTCTATTAAATATTATGTTTGACAGTCAAATGTAGCCGAATTTAGATCTCAGTATGGCAATTAAAATAAATGATTATTCTTCCCGAAATATTTAAATATTGAATTTGAAAATTTAATATAGTTTGAAACAAATTGCAATGATTAAATTTTACCTGGAAGGTTATTTGTATTTAAAAACAAAAATATGATTAAAGTATACGTGCTTCGACAATTAACAAATCAACTGAAACCAAATTACCTGCATTTGAAACCACACAAATTCAAAAACATAAGAATTGGTGATTACTAAAATGTACCACAAATTAAGCCAAATATTAATTTGTATTATAATACCTTGACTGCATAATAATACCTTCACTACTGTAATCCTTGTTTGTGAAACATTCACTCCATCATGATGCATGAATAAATAACATTTGAAAACTTAGGACTGCATAGAAACAAATTGTTGGAACACTTCCAGTACGTGAGGATCCAGGTCTTGGGTAAAGAGCAACGTCTCTAATGTTGAACTATACTTCTGAACTTGTTCATGATGCTAAAAAAAATTAAATAATATTAACATCAATTGCAAGAAAACCAGTAATAAAAATACATACACTAAGGAACACTTGTTGCAATCGTCCAATTGTCCATCTGTACCAATGGGTATTGTAATCCCTACCATCTGTATCACATCTCACCAAATGTTCAGACAATATCATGATAAATCTTTGGAAGATGATCAAAAACAAATTTTTCTGATCGGCTTGTGCCGCCTCCAATTTTTCCTCCATACGTTCAACCATTTCCTCGGTGGGCTTTTCAGTGTCGTCCTGCTTCTTCTTGTTATCTTCATCGTCTTCCGACTCGCTGGAACTCGACTCGGCACGTGCGAGCTTCTCCCTTGCTTCGGACAATTCTCCTCCCAGTTTTATAACATGCTTGTTCATCTTCTTAATGGTTAAATGTAAAATCTCCCAAATGTAGTTCCTGGTGAATTCCTGTGTCATCTCCTTGGAAAATATCCAGTTCGCGACCGAAGCGCACTCAATGATTTGCGTCTTGAGCATCTTGTCGACGAGAACAACCATCATTTGTTGATGATTATGCCAAAGTTCGAACATATTGCGTAAGATGCAAATTTGCGCCTCTTCGGACTCGGCCAAAATCTGAACAATGAAACAAACAAATCACGATCTTGACCCGATAAAGTAATTAAATTAACGAAGATAAGATTTTGTGAATAATTCCGAAACTAATTATAAGTCGAAGGCGGCATTATTATAAAATGTACGTTACCTTGTATACGTAATGAAATTTCGAAATTGCTGCGAAACTGTGAGAGAAACTCTTCGCGCCCAAGTTCAACAATGTCTGCACAAACACATCGATCTTGAGCGGATTGAAGCGGCTGTCGGCGTCTTCATCAGATAATGGATTTGGCAAGTCTTTTAACACGTTGAGAACTTCTTCAGGTGTGCATTTCTGGCGAATGGATACGACAAGTTGATGGGCGGCAGCCGTGCCAGGCAATGAACCTAGAACAATAATAATCCATGCGTTATTGCAATAAATACAAAGTTGGGAGTTGATATAAAACAACTTGTCATATGGAAAAACAGCAAAATTAAAGTCACCCTGACAGCCACAGTGAATCTTGAACATGATTAGCAACATCAATTGCAATTAATAATCTACATGATGATTACGAAATCAATGGACGCGTCGACTTGGAGAAGGTCATTGTCGAAGAATGTCCCAAAGATCAGTGGTAATAGTGGAGCCCATTATTGAACATACACGATGGGAAAAAGTAGTAAAAAAATGCAAACGATTCATAAGGCGCAATCGGAGAAAATTGAAGAAAACGATGAGAAAATGGAAGAACGGGATTAAAAGAACATTTGCACGTAATAATTCGTATATGAATTGCGACTTTACGGAATTGTAATCTACTAATTAAGCTGTCTAATTAAAATATTAAATTGCACTATGATTGAAGTTAATTATTATATGTCAATTTTCGTTCAAGATTACAAATGAGATAACGACCATTTCTTAAATGTAAGAGCAATTAATATGGCGTACCATTTAATCAAGAATATACCAAATTGAGCAAGATCCGTTTTCTTTGATTAGTATAAACAATGTGTAAATGGTAGATGTACGAGTTCATAAATTTCATAAAATGCATTTAAACTTGATACATGAAACACGATATGAAGATAATATCTTGCACATCCTTTTCGACCCAAAGAATTACACATTTACTATAAAAGAAAGCTACATATTTGTTAGTGCAAATTAATGTTTTAACAAGTGTTTGATTTAAGATTGAAAGTATCCAATCGCTCGCAAAATTATCCAAACCAATTGGCACTCATTTGGTAATCTCTAAACACCATATTGTTTAATTCATTACTAAACAACACGTGTTAACATAAATACAAATTTATCAAGCTGAATTCTTCGTTGCAGGTGGATGTTGCATTAGATTAATTATGAAACGCCGTTGCGTGTGCAGCGTGCGCGTCTCCCCTGTGCACATTTGAATCACTTTTTGTTTGTAGCTTCTGAAGTATAAACTTAACAGAAACAAATCGAATATATAATATAAATATAAAGAATTTCTATAAATTACAGCCTAGAATTGCTCTTCACTTTAGTGCGTATACTATTTTTAAAAGAGCATTCTTCAAATATTATTGTCTCTTATCAGTGTAACAAGAGACCACTGCTTTATATTTTCCTTTTTACATACATAAATGTACTATAAGAAAATAATTTAATGGTTAGAACCAAAATCTATGCAATTTCCGTGCACAATTGATTGAGAGTTGTATGTAATTTGTTCATTGAATAATAGCCCAATGATTAACTTATCTTGATTCTGATAAATTTAGAAGCCTCCAATTTAATCCAACCATTTGTCTTATACAAAATTCCAGCCAATTATATAACATACTATAATTCAGTTTAATAACTTTCCCGGTTGATAATTACATCTAAACTTCTGAATTACAAATAACAGTGAGTAATAGTAATAAAACAAAAAACATGATTCATTAAACATGATATCGCTTAAATTGGAAATAAATAGAATTGAAACAATGTATAAGTTTAGCTGTGTATTTTGTTGTAACATGTATATTTAGTCAGATCTTTAAAAACGTAACAATAAGGTGCACGCATCGTTTGCCCTTGCATGGTTAGTGATTTTATTGTGTTGCAATAATAAACTTCCCAACAAAATACAAACCTCCTAAGGAAACCAAGTGACTGGCTGTTGAATTATCTCAGAAGACATTATTATATAATTACTTTTAAGTAGGTGTACAAATTTTGAAAAAAAAAACAGAACGATTTGTTTACTGGTAGTTTACACTCACTTATGTAAATTTGAATGGTAAAAATCAGTTAGAAATTGCGACGAATTAACCATACAGCCTTTGTAAAAAATGCAATTCAAGCGTGCACAGATTCAAGCCATTATTCAAATTCATAAGGCAATTAGGATTTTTCGCATTCATTTATTCATGAATGTTCTCATCCCATAGATTTTTACATAATTGTTTATTTAGCAGCAGCAACCATTCATTACTAAATCAAACTACTCGCTTTGTTATGTTAATTGGTACTTTTATCATTCCAATTATGCACAGTTCAATTTAAATTCGATTATTGATTCTATAATGTTGTAAATTTTCCGCACAAGTTGCTTTTACATTTATGTTTACTTTTTCAAATGTAGAAAATGAAAAGAAAGTATTATCTAGCAGCAAGAAAGAACAGAAAATCAAGTGGTATTGTACTGACGCTAAAGAGTCGGAACAATAACTAATTAAAGCAATTAATTTCCAAACTAATAAGCAATAACATTGCATTTACTTTGCATACTGGCATTCAATACACTAACGATACCAGCTACTTTTTTGTAATCTTTCACTTCCATGTCGTGCATGCAGTCAGTGGCTGGAAGAATAAATCGAAAGCAGACATGTTGAATCTCAATGCATTCACTAGTTATTTTCGTTTTTATATTAGAAATTTATTACGGATATGCACGATATAAGAATATGTTGTTCAAGATTGTAATTTTTAGAAGTTCCATCCACTAATAAATGAGAAATAAATTATCTCCCTTATTATCAACCTTCTTCAATTAAACTTATAATTGATTTGTTAAAATTAGCCTGATTTCTACCTTCATTAATTAATATAGCGAAACTAGATGATTATATTTTAATATCTCTGGCATCTATTTCGAAATAAACCAAAAATTTTACTATTGCTATAATAACTAGACACTATAAAACGCATATCTAAGAGCCAACTCTTCCCTTCCTCGACTCTTGCACCAATATTCATGATCTTCGAACGCCAAGGCTTCTTCAACGCGAGCGAGCAATTACAAGAAAACGAAGAAGCAACTGCATTTGCCAGTCAGTTTATTGCAACAATCGTTCGGTAGCGGAACGCAAAAAAATATTCGTACGTTAATTTTGCAACGATTTGCGCGAGGGAAGGTTCTGCCAACTTCTTGTGATTAAGAAGTCAAGTTTCAATTGAAAATGCATCCAAGTGCGTAGAGCGGATAAATGAAAACTTGCTTCCATATTCTGCCTAAGAAATGATGGATTATGTTAATTATTATATCATGGTAAGCCAACAACATGCTTTTCACTTTTCTTTGCTTGTATTTCACGTATAGTTTTGCTTACAGGTAGTGATTTCATTCACAATTATACATGAATGCACTTCAATCACAAATACAGCATCCAGTTCCTCGATACCAAAAGAATTCAAAAGGCACATAGGACTTGCCCCTCAAACCAATTGGGAGCCAGGATTGAGGGAGGCAGCTTATCAAGCATTATTAAAGGAGCATGTAACTCTAAAACATCTTCGCGAGAAAATAGTGCACGCACCAATTTCTGGTCATGCAGCAATGGTATCCCCATTTGGAGATGTTGCCATCGTAGCAAGAGGACAACTATTCGCAACACCAACGGGAGGATTCCGATTCGTTCAAGATCCAAACCAAAATGATTGCATTGATTGCCATGAATTGCGACAATGTTATGAAAAAGAGTGCGAAATGTATCTCAAGAATGCGTTGGGTGAGCGTTTAATTGGTCTATGGACAGTGAAACGTTTGCGGCATAGGCATCCAGATGTGAGATATGAATTGGAATATACAATATCTCCAATTAGAAAACATGTATGGGTCACCAAGAATGGAGGATATGACTACACAATTCCAGGGCATGTTTTCGTTGTTAAAACTGGAGTTGCAATTCAAAAAGGCAACCATAACAAGAATACCCATCAATATGACAAGCCACCTTTCCAGTTTCACCAAAACAACAAAGAATTTTCTAAGCCTGGTTATGTGAATAACCTAAACTGGGTACAAATGAATCAACCTCCACCATTATTGGCACCACCAAAGGTTGAAAAATTGCCCAATTATTACCTCCCACAAAAAGCACCGGATCAGGTCACATCAACAACGCATAAACAATTTCATCCTACATTGGATTATCGGGAAATTGAAGCGTACAAGAACCTATTACAGGTTCTGCATCAGAAAACGAGCACAACTGATCATAGATTTAAACCTACAAAATCAAGTAAACCATTCACCAAAGTTCCACCCTTAAGTCACACGACTTGGTATATTCCTACAACCAAGATTACTAAACCAGCAATTGTGACCGAAGCATTGCAAACGACCATGCCATCAATTGGTAAAACAACGCCTGGAATCTTTACACAATCAACTAGTACGAAAATCGAACCAACATACAAAACAACTCATTTCCTCGGAGAAACCAAACCAACCAGTTCGATTAGTTCGGAAACACAAACACAATCCTTGCATACGACTTCCAGTCATTCACGCCCAACAATATTCACACAGCCTCAGTTTACCCAGCTAAAACCCATGGAGTCGACTATCTCCACTGAAGGAATACGAACAACCACTTTGGTTTCCAATCCTACTACTACGAAATCAGTCAGAACAAAGAATACCAAGCCTTATACCACAGTACTAGCCGAAGATTTCGAATCGACAAAGTTAAGTACTGTCCCATTAACTACTCAAACGAAACAAATAAAAATGACCAAACAAGGAATCGATCAATTCAAAACAACTTTGCCGATGAACACAGTAACTCCAACCAAATCATACAGTTCACCAACGATTACTACAGGAGTAATGAAGACAAAATCAACAAGGCCAATGACAACAACTACATCCCAGAAAGCTGTAACAAAACCAATTGATGCGCAAACAACGTCAACGTTCTTCATTCCTACCAAAGTTACACCGCCATTTTATATAACAAAACCATTTAGTCAAGGAACAACATCATCAACCCCAGAACGCACAAGACCAACAAGTCTCTACTCTGAAGCAACTACATATGGTCACTCAACCACTGCTTCCGCAACGCAGAATACCATCCCTGTGGGATTACCAACCAAAACAACAGTAGGAACTACGTTTTATCCAACAAAATCCACGCAATATTACGATATCAAAACAACATTTAATCCGAGGCCTACAACAAATGATTTCGAAACAACAATTCCTGGAAGAACGGAAACAAATGGTTATGACAAAGGCGTCACATTTACTTATGGTACCACTTCTAAACAAACAGAATACCCTAGTACGAACTATCCAAGTACGACCTATCCAAAAACTACTTTCATTCCTTCAACGATCTTTACAAGACCCACCACATATGGAACCGATGGAATAAAAGAAACCTCCTCCACATTCGGATCCACAATACAAACGAATCGACCTACAAGTTATCCTTCAGGAATCACCTACTTCCCAACAGGGTCTACCGACGCACTTGATACAACTCGAGGTACAAAAACTACAGCCCTGTACAAACCAACCACATCAAATGATAGACCAGTTCCAACTTTCTACATAGATCCAACTCATCCAGGATATCCGAAAACGACACCAACCACGCCATTTACAGATGGAGAAGTATTTAAGCCAAGCCAACCAGATCCGATATATCATCAACTTCCTCCTTTACATACACCACCAACTATCCCACCTTTTACAAAACCGGTGCTGACAACAATAGACAAAGAAATATCTGGAAGTTCATTTGGAGGCAATAACACAATCACCACACCGATTTATTTGCCATCGACTACCTCGGATAGATACTTCCCGCCTACGACCCCATTTATCATTACAATTCCGACAAAAACACCAAAACCTAACACACCATTTAAGCAGCCAGCTATAGATGACTACGATGTTGAACTATTCCCAGAAGATGAGAATAAATTGGAGACGACAACAAGTACAACTGCGCCAATTTCCGAAGAACCTGGATCGTTCTTAATAGCGGATGACAATTATAAACCCCATGAAAGGATTCCAGATCTGAGTCAAAAAGACGTAGAACTATTCGATAAAATACCAAGTGTACCAAGCACAACTGAGACCTCGATTTCAACAACAAATCCCAGAGATATCAAAGAAATTTTCGACAGTTCTACGAATAAACCAAAAGCACAAGCCAGTGAAGACGACTTCGACGAGTATTTCAAGCAAGAGCCAATACAGACGACATTAACTACTACTCCAGATGACGTTAAGCTTAAAATTATTTATTCTGACTTTTTTGAAGCATCCACAACGTCGCCAACATTGACCAACTCAGTCACCGCATTGCCGAGCACCAGCCAGAGTTATAGTACATCAGTGAGCGTTAAAATAAGCAATCGGAAACCAAACAATAATCGAAGTAAAGTAGTCAAGAAACTAAAGTTTCGTAAAGCGAAGATTAAGGAATTAAGTACACCGAATGATAACTCTTATCAAGTTTACAAGGCAGAAGAGCCAAACATTCCAACTGGGATTGAACATGAAGTAGAACAGAAAAGCAATCCAAGACACAAAAATAGCAGGTTGAAAGTTGCCCCAACAGCAAGCTTTTCTAGTAATACCAAAGCATTCGATGATTTAGCCCTGCAATTAGTAAATCATGCACGCACCATTGATTATTTAGAGAGTGCAAAGTCTACTTCATCGACTAATTTTACAAGCAATAGTAATGCAAATTTGGCATCACGCGCAAAATATAAACGGAAGAGCTACGGACGGATAAGAAAAGTGAAAAAACGCACTGAGAGCAGAGCAACAATAACGAGAAGCAGTCGCGGAGAAAGTAGTAAAAACAATCGTTCTAAAGATAGTTAATTTATACCTTTATATTATAAGCAAACGTAAATTATAGTTGGAGAATGAACTTAATATATTGTATAAACATATTTCAGTTTTAGCAACAAATTTTATTCAAAAATCCTGAGAATGAAATGACCAAAGGCCATTAATCCTTTAAAAATTAATTGAACCGAGAAATTATAAATAAATGGTAAACTTTGTCTAAAAGTATTGCTAGACATATTAGTTTAGAAAGAACATTATCTTATTTTGAACACTTTTGTAACCTCCCGAATATTTGTTAATGTTTGTAGTGTTTTTATTTTAATTTAAGCTGCAGATTCCACAAACACAGCAATTCCATGTCCTAAATAGCCAATTGAAATGTATGCAACAATTAAAAATACCAAACAACCATCAATAGTTTTTGGCATTTTGATATCAACCCAATAATTTCTACTGTGATATATTTGAATTATTGCATCACACAACAGAATATGTTATCCAATTTGGACCGTCTATATTTTTCAGTCTGATTGGAATGGAATTGAATTTCCATTATAAATGGTTTGTAATTATCATCTTAATATTTTCACAACTGATTATATTTTAAATTTTTTCATTTTTTCTTAGATCAGGACTAGTTTCAAATTTAATCAATAACCTTTCTGATAAAATTACAGTAAACGCCTCGGGAGACGTTAACACCATATCACAAATAAATGTTTAGGATGTTTTCCAAAGAATCATTTCAAGCAAGCAAATAATTTCATTAAACAAATCACTGAGAAATTCAAATATTACCATTTGGGACCATGTAAATGCGCACTTATTTGAAATTGCAAGGCCGTTCTTGAAACCATATTTTTAAGAAGCGCAATCATGCAAATCAGACTGATTAAAAACGGACTTGATGAGTTGCGTAAAATTGGGTTTGCCACAAAATAAATATCAAGGCATTTTTGCAGCAAATAACGAATACGCATATCCAAGGCGCCCATACACTCCAAAAAAGCAATTGGAAATGTATGAGACTGATCAAAGGATTGTGAAGTTATGATTTCAAAAGACATCCTTTCGCGCATCGCATTATATCCAGTGGCGGATTTCCGCACAGGCGCAGGAGGCGCGCGCCTGGGGCTCCCAAATCCAGAAATCTTTCCCCGTATATCATCAAATGATGGACTTTGGGGGCCCCAAATGGACTCCAAAATTCAGTTGCGCCTCGGACGCAATATTGGCGGTCCCAAAATCTAATTGCGCCTCGGGCCCCGCGCCTCCAAATCCGCCACTGATTATATCCAACATTACTCTTTATATCCGAAATTACATAAAACATTCTAAAATACACCTTGAATGTTTGCTTACCTGCTCCTTCCTTCGAATATTTGTAATCTGGTTCTGGCTTCTCAGGAATGAAGTTGGAGAAACTCTCAGGTAATATCTCCTTGATCCTCTGATGATAAGACAGCCTGTAATTATTCTCTTAGTATTTTGTGAAAAACTAACTTTATTTTTTTACCTCATGCAACGCAACATTGTTTCTTGAATAAATTTCGGCTTCGGATGTTCTGCATCTAGCGTTAAACAGATATCCCAATCCTCCCAAGACCACCTAAATTGGAAATTGCTTAAATGATACGAAAACCATATCACAAAGCGATCGAAGCAACTGACGTTCATCGAATCAATACGCATGAAGAGTATTTCTGTGGCTTGTGCTAGCACTTGAGGCATAGTTGATGGTTGCAACTTGCACAACTCAATCATTATTCCTCCGTAAGCGATCTCCAAATATCTAGGTGACGGCATATTAAACAATTCGCCAAACATCACCTCAACTATACAGTATTCCAACGGTATCTTCGACTTGTATGGAAAATTAAGCAAATGAGCAGCACAATCTTTTCGTTCCAGATGGTAAAGTTCAATAATTGAATGTAAATGTTCTTCAATGAGGAATCTTTCAATTGAATGTGTTCCTGGTAAAATAGGGCCTTCTGGGCAGTCAGTGTAATCAAACATTCTGAATACTACCCAAGGCATTGGATAACTATAGCTGTCATCATGTGGTGGTGGTATAATTGTGGGAAGACTATGCTGTAAAGCTTCACATAAAATGGAATCAAATGCCAAGTATGGGCGTGGAATATGTTTTTCCTGCCAGTTATCCTGTCGCAGTTTCCGTATTTGCGCCCACAGGCAATCAAGATATTCCTCTTGAGGGTGTGGAATGTCCACAGCCCAAACACGTAGTGCATTATGATGTTTCTTACTACGTTTATTAAGAAATATTTCAATTGAGACCAATAAGTGTTCCAATGCAGGTTCTTTCTTCTCATACAATTCTCTTCCAACCCATGGTAAGGTGCACAAAATTGCATACACATACCAATCACGCCTAACTTGGGGCACATTGTCCTCATTTGCTGCATCAATCATATTATCCAGCAATTGCAGTAGAGAGGCAGCAGAAAGTACATGACAATTCACTAGATCAGCTATGAATCTTAAGGCATATCTAGCAGCATCCCACTTGCAAGCCTTTAAAGAGTCTTTGAATGTTCTCACCATAAACTCAACAAACTCTCCACCAAAGTTATAATTCTTAGCATTTAGCAATCCTACCAAAGTTGTATAAATTGTGCATTTTTCTGGCATGCGAATGGCACAGTCAGTCAATATTCGTAGAATCTTTGAGCGAAAATTGCCCAAATCTGCCTCTAGTACACTAGCCAAGCCTTCCAGATTTGACTCCAACGATGATGTACTCTTCTCTCCCACTCGTAAAATCAAGGATTCCAGGCGATCTTCAATCTCTTGATTCTCTGAGACCCTTCGGCGCTTACGGTAAGCACGATCTACAATGTAAATTTTTAGGAGGTTATGGATATACCGAGTTTACAATTACATACCGTAGCCATCGTCCTCTTCGTGCACTCTTCTCCGGCTCATTTTGAATATTTACACAGAAGGTAAATCAAACTTGTGAACAATCGTTTGAAAAAACTTTTAAGAAATGAACAAAACAAAATCGCGTTATATGGGCCCGTTCGTTTACTTGTTTGCGGAGTTTACGACTTTAATCGCTTGGGTGATGGGACATGTTGACAAGCTGACTTGTGGTGACATCTACAATACTTTAATGTTTATCAGAGGCAACCCAAATTACATCATGGTGTTGAGCGGGAAATCTAAGATTTATTTCAAATATTAAATTTAAAATTTACTTTTGTACGAATTTGCATTTATTTCTGGTTCAGCATTTTCATTATTGCTTTTTACCATTTATTTGCTAGATTACTTAGTTCCAGCCGAAACTTGATTCCTTACTATTTATTGCTACATATTTTGCAGGACTTTATACATTTTAAGCAGCAAAATACATCAAATTTCCGAGAAAGATTTCATATAAAGACAATTATAAAAAGTGGAGCTTTGTAGTTTTTTGTAGATTAGACAGTACAAAAAATTATAAATACATACATCTGCTTAGTTTTCTTTAATAAGCAGTATTAACAGGTATTGTAATTAATAAACAATTACGAATCTCACTGTCCTTTTAATACAAGTCTTCATCAGTAAGGAAAAGTCAGGACAGTAAACATTTGCTACCAATTTACAAGCATTTGAAAACACACTACGTAGGTACTAATGATTTCTTGAACCAAACAAGAAAAACACGATTTGTTCGCATGTTTTCGCCTTACGGACATGCGTGACAAACTTGATTGATTGCTCTGTTTATTTTGAATTCACCTATATATCATGCTTGTTGGGTGCATGTTTATCCTGTTGATAAGAGCTACCGATTTAATGCTTAATGCTCAGTAATCATCATTTAAAAGGGAACAACTCGGCTATTTAAATCAAAGATGTACATAGAAAAGTACTTGGCAGCTCTCCTAAATATCATTATCGAAAAGTATTTCAACAATACGATTTGTTTAAAATACTTCTACGACGTGGATAATTACGAACAAGTAATTAAATTGGAAAACGTGCCTGTTATTATGACTGAAACGGAACCGACTGATTTTTTCTTAAATGATCAATGGTGTCGCAACTTCTTGATGCATTTTAACGATGTGACCACAGCATTTGAATCCTTCGAGTACATCCTCAAAACGGAAAGTGGCGGCATGTATAATTCACGAAAATATTTATTTATCATCGGGACGAGTGATCAATTTGATCAATTCTTTAATTCTACAATGCTCAACTTCGTTCGCGATTTGCTCGTGCTTTACCTTCCAATTGAAAATACCGTTAAAAATGCGCATACAATTTTAGCATTCCAAATTTTAAAGCAGGTTGATTTATACACGCATAAATATATTGGTGTTGATAATAATAACGAGCCTATCTTATTGGATGTTTGGTTTCCGGAAAATTACACCTTCAAATTCGGAAATAATTTATTTCCTGACAAAGTCAATAACCAATACGGGAGGGAACTTCGGGCACCTTGTTATGAACTAATTCCCTACTCAGTTTGTACTCTTGGTAAAACAACTCTTCAGAACTGTTTGTGAAAACAAAAATAATTGCGTAACGTTCACAGAGGTAATTCATGGAAACGAACACAATATAATTGTAAAATACTCCGACCGATACAACTTTACGTTAAATTACTATCCGAATATCACATATGAACTTGAATATGGCAGAATATACAATAATTGGACAGGCGATGGTGCGTTAAATGGACTGATTAGTGACTCTAATGAGTATTATGATATCATTTACGGGGGGTTTCCGTCAATGCACCCATTTACAGATGGTATTAGAAGTGTGGTTTATAAATATGAAGTTTGCGTTCCAGTTCCTAAGTAAGTTACTGTAAAATGTTGAGCTAGTTATTGTAATGATATCTATTTTTAGACGAAAATATGGTTGGTTTATGTTTGTTGAAGTATTTAGTCCTAATATTTGGATAATGACGCTGTGTTTCTTTATTATCATAAAGCTATTGATCAAGTTCAGAAATTATTGCTTGCGAAATCATATAAACTCAAGACATTCATATGCCAGTTCGTTGCATATCTATGGGTTGCTCATAAATCAGGCGGTTAAACTCACAGGAGAAGTGAGATCCAGTGTATTTTTAAAACATTTGCTACTATTGTTGCTTATTTGTAATGTTTTACTGGGTACTGCATACAATTCTCGTCTATCAAGTGTTATGGTATCACCAATGTAAGTATAAAAAATAAACAATGATATTTTTGATTGTTATTTTGATATGAAATAATAAGCAAAAGAAAACGATTTCCAATTGAGAACTCACACTTTCTGATACAATTATAATATTCATTCTGTGAGGCGCGTAATTGATAAAGTTTTAACAAATTAAATTGTTGTCACAGTAAATTTTAAAATATCTAAAAGTAACTACAATAAAAAAGTTTCCTTTAAGTGTATTGTTTGGCTTATGAAAGAGTAATATGCCAAATACTCTTGTGATAACTTTAAAGTTTCAAGAAACATATAAGCCAATTTAATGAGGGGTTGAATTATGAAAATTTTCAAGTAAGAAACAATTAATAACAATTTAATTTTTCAATACGAAGTTTATGATATTTTTAGTGCTCAATAGTGTTTAAATATACGTAAATTATTAATCAGTTCGTTTAGAAATAGAAAAATCGATTATATGAAAAAGTTAAAATGATGAAGTCTTGCAAGCAAATACTCTAAATAATTTGTATGTACATTTTTCTGTTTGCATTCATCGTCAAAGAGATTTTAACTGAAAACCCTCCATTAAAAAAAATAAAATAACAGCTATTTTGCTTATTTTTAATACATTTAACTTCCGATTAAAATCTCACTGATTTCTCGACCAGAAATAAGACATTTTCATTAATCTGCTACAACGGGAAATGCTAACAATACACAATCAATATTTCAGGTATAATCAAAATGACATTTTGTTGCAGATATATGAATGATATAAGAACTTTGACGGAGTTGGCACAAAGTGATTTAAAACTCTTATTTGTTGACGATTATTTCGACATATTAGCTAGGGATGAACGCGTACGATTACTCCTATTGATAATGAATTGAAGTAATTGTACTCATAATTAATTATTCTAGGAAGTATACAAAACGCTTTTCGAAAAGATAGAATTATTCGAGGATGACATTTACTATGATTATGATGATGAACCAAATAATTTTACAGTCAATACCATTGGAAACTTTTCTAAATTAATTGAAACTGGAAATTATGCGGTTGCATTTTATCGACGAAACACCGGGGGCTACTTCGAAAGACGCGACTATTTGGAAAGTATCTACGGCAAATACAAATTAATTCAACCGGAATTATTTACAAATTATTATTCTCTGCTTCTACGTGTCAATTCGATGCATACCGAGACTCTGCAGTCAATTGTGCGAACCGCCCTAGAAGCAGGATTGATGAATTTTTGGGAGGAAGATGTAAATTGATTTTTTGTACCTTCTCGCCTTAATATGTCTTATTTCAGGCATTGCGTTTAAAGAACGAAGACACGTTTCAGCGCAAAATCCAAGAAAATCAAATCGAAAAAGTCAGCATTGATTTGAATTTGAGTCATTTGAAAGGTATTTTTGCAGTTTGGGTAATTGGATTACTATTTTCTACAATTATTTTCTGTGGAGAGTGTGTTGTAAAAACTCAATACCATATACTCATACCTTGTAAAGTATAATAAAGAGCTGTTTAGTTTCTTTTGTGATGCCATGAATAAAAGGTGTAATGTTCTACGATTCTTTTCCGCACAATCTGTAGCTGTGAAATAGGCCAACAGGTTTTAAACATTTCATTGCAAATTGGAAAATGAGCATGAAGTTTAGAAATTTTAAGTAAATTTACTCAAAGTGTTGATTATTAATATTAGAAATTACTTTTTCAATGATTACAATCAAAATATCTGACATATTTACTTTTGTTTTTTGGTGGTTTCCTTTTTCGGTGGTTTTGATTCTTTATTTGCTTCTTTATGGATTTTTTGAGAAGTTTTGGACTTCTTTTGAGCTTCAACTTCACGTCTTCGAAGAATTATTGCGGCTAGGAAACCCATGACCAAAGTCCCCACGCCGATTACCCACAGAAAGGGATTTTCTTTTAGATAATCCACTGTCATTTGGACCAAGTCATCACTGAAAGCAGCATTTTATATAGATTATGGAAAATTACCATATAACGCCAAGATAATGTGCTTGTACTTACAAAGGAGACTTTGGAAGAGGTACCCTTTCAGCTTTCACATTCTTATACCAATCTTGTGCAAATGAAACAAATGACTGAACATCATAACTATGAATGTCATAGTTGTACATTTTTCCCTGACGAAAGCTAGAATGGGTCCAAGATTTTCTTAGCAAACTTCGCTGTTACAAATATTTGACACTTACAATAAAAATTGTGGTACATGGAAGACTCCAAATCGTCGCGCCGTTGAAGCACCTGTTGTACCGCGATTAATTCTTGCAACATTCATTCTAGACTTTAATTGAGCTCCAACTGCTTCCCAGCGAGCTTGGAAGCGTTGGCAGTCAATACAATCATTTGTGTAGCTGAAACAAAGCAGAAAACATTAATAAAACAAACTTAATAATATCCTCCATAAATACTTATATATACTTACAACATTACAAACCAATCTCCTGTAGTTGCACCAGTTGCAACTTGAGTTAAATGTTCAAAATTATCATCAGTTAGTTCCTTAACAGTGGGTTCTTTGTTATTATTCAATGTGTGAAGAATGAGTTCATCATTTACTGGACCTAGAATTTGATATACATTTAATTTATATATGTAATAAAATAATAAATCTTCACCTCACCATCATAGAGTAATGGTACACCATGCCTGAAGAATACCAAGGCTGGTTCTCGATTGGGACTGTACAACCTAGTCATGTGACTATCTTCTGCTTTTACAATCCAAGCACTCATTGAATCAACCAGCAATTCTCTTAGGCCTATCATTTCATTCTCAAATTTGTCACATTTTTCACAATCATGAGTAGCTGCAAATTGACAAATAGTTTAATAATAAATTATTTACTGCATTTAACATACTTACTAAAAAGTACTACTACATAATTTTCAGTTCTTATCAAATTTAATAATTCATCATCACTAACTCGTTCCAGTTCACTTTTTGCATTTAATGGGTGTACACTCACAATTAGTAAACATATTAATAGAGACAAATACTTCATTGTAATAATAAAAATTATTTTAAATGGGAATTTGTATAACACGAAATTATGCAAGTTTGTTGTTAGTATTACCAGAAACTTTTGTATTACACATCAGCAATTAATAAGTATAATCAGGGCTACAATTTTATTATCGCATTAGATACAACCGGCTTCTTAAAATAAAGAGTCTAATGAGTGTAATGACACGTTGGTCTCTGAAAATAGGTTAGGATCGTTCATCAAACAAGTGACGAAGGTAACAGACTTTGAAATATCTAGTATTTCTAACAATTAGTTTAGAAAATCCCATATAATTCGTGAATTTTTGCCTTTTACCATTATTTTTTTTGTATAAATGCTTGTCGCGTTTATTAACACATGTTCACAGTGGCGCTGTAGTCGCAATGGTAAAGAAGTGCCGCTCAAGGTCATCGTGAGCCCAAAGCGTATTCAGAGGGCGCTGACAATCGAAATGGCGGGAATAAGGTACATTCAAACTTGTATAGTATTTCGAGAAAATTTATTGTATATAATAGACATCCTAATCATTTGATGATGAAGTAGCTTCCGACAGTGTAAAGATGCTTAATCATGAAAAAAGTTAAATTCAAATAAATACTTGATTTGAAGTTGGAGATATTGGAAAGATTAGATAAGTAATTGCGCAATAGTAAACTATATAATAACAAAATATTTACCATGATGTGTCAATTTGATTCAATCTGCAATAATGGACCAGTGGATAGATAAAGTAGCAATCGTTACAGGAGCAAGTTCGGGAATAGGAGAAGCTATTGCCGAACATTTGGTTAAATCTGGCGTAAAGGTACTAGAGTCTACAACAATTTTTCCTTTGATACAGCCAAATACAAATTACAGGTAGTTGGATTGGCACGACGAGTTGAACGAGTCCAAGCAAAAGCAGATTCTCTGGCCGAAGAGAAAGGAAAACTATTTGCTTTCCAATGTGATATTACAGTAGAGGAAGATATCCTGAAGGCATTTGAATGGACCACCACTAATGTTGGACTGGTTCATAAGTTATATTGCATACCTATGTATACACATACAACCTACACTATCATATGTAATGTGCAACGCCACTGGTAACACAGAATACGTTAGTACAGCACTTTCTCACTACAGCGCTGTAGCGCC
>JARJDZ010006173.1:0-12045 GCA_030264555.1 Aleochara sp. GC000083
GGAAGTTACAGCTGTTGCACACATTACATGGGAATTGCTTTAAAATGCTTCTAGAAGTCATTAAATATGTGCTGAAAACTCCACCATTCTGTAATAATAAAATCAATGAGATATTGATTCAAATATTAAATATATATAAATTAATTAATTATACAATACCTTAAGCCCCTGCAGCTGCTGTGGATAACAATGAGCAACTGCTTGAAAGTGTACAACATAGAACAAATACTGTACAATGTTGCATTGTTCATACAACATATGATAAATGCTCTAACAATATTTCCAGATTCTGTAACAATTTAAAGAATAAAATATTTTTTCACATATTATAAATACAAGAATGAATTATCTATCAAATACCTTAGAAACATGCAGCTGATTCTCACACCTGTTCACAATTGCCCAAGATGGTAATTGGCTCCTTGAAGTTCATATTTGTAGAGCAGACTCTAACAAAGCATGGAAGATTCTAAAACAGGAAAATTTATGACATACATTATTACATATTGTAATTATAGAAATAAATTGTTATTACAATACCTCAAAGATGCTTTGCAAACCCTACCAGTCTTTACTCCAAAGAATTCACCATAAAAGTACATAAATACATATTGCTTCACTTATAGAAATAAATTGTTACACAATACCATATGAGAATGCTCTAAGATCTCACACAATCTGAATATGTTTTCCAAACCTCCCTAACAGACCACCAACTTGAACATCACTGAACATACACCATCAATTTAGTGATTGTGTTGTCCATTGCTGGTACATGTCCCTCCAACTTGTAGTAAAGAGCTTCATCTCTGTATGATTTTGTTGAAGTTCCACAAGAACTCACAATAATTGCTGAAGGCTTCATTTCCATGAACATGTATTAAAAACTCCAACAATAAAGCTGGCCTCTATAACAAGAAATATATTGAGAATTTATTTACCTATTTCCATTACTTGAATGTATACATAATACCATTCGTTCTCCCTGGAGGTTACTAATGTTTTTGTTTCATTCCATTCATAGCTCCTTGAAATGTGGTAAACACAAAATACTTGAAGGTTTGGTAAGAAACATATTGGAATGTTCATTTACATATTGCCTTCATAGAAATGAATTGTTCAATTAATACCATGAAAACACACAGCACAAATGATGTGCTTTTGATGGTGGTTTAAAATATGCATCACAATTTCAAACTCCAAACATGTCGTGAAAACTGCAACAATATATATTATGAGATATTTGTTCAGCCAGTGCATTTGTAGGCATAAACACTGGGAACACTGGAATTTGAAGAAAAAATGGCGTCGTAACACATGTCAATTACCGTGGAAGTAAGGTTTGATGTTACATGGAGTAAAGCATCACTTTACTCCCGCGGTTTGAAAAATGCTAGGTGATAAAACCAAACATCAACGGACCGACTATACAAAGGGAATAAAGTTGCATCTTACTCCCGCCGCGACTTTTTCTGGTGCAATCCCGAGCATAACCAAGAAAATCAAACCATAAAATTTAAAAACAAGAATCTGAATAATTTAATTAGATATATAATTAAATCCTAAGAACCAAACAATATAAAATATAACAATAACAGCAGACACCACAGCTACAAATTGTTAAAGACCATGCCACATATATGTAAACAATACATTATACTAATGGTGTATACGATACTATATAAAGCTGCAGCAAACAGATGATACCATCAATTGGAGGATTCAAACAACATTTCCATAATCTATAACAATGTAAATAACAGACTTCAATAAAACAATAAATTACTTATTCACATGATTCTACAGAAAATAATTGTTTATACATTACCTTAAGCATCTACCTAATTCAGATGCAAGTAGAGCTCAAGGAATTAGTTGGGGTGTAGGTTGCTGATATACCTCATGTTAGGTAGAATCTTGCCCAAGACTATTGTTTGCTGGTGTTGGACAGTGGCAGAGTACATGCTCTGTTGTTCATTTATCTTCCCCACATCCTATATCAATTAAAATAGTCCATGTACTGTCCCTATGTCTTTGCTCAGATAATAAGGATGACTGAAAAATACAAACCCCATAAACAGTGATAATTTTTGGCTTCTGAGTTTTCAGTGGTTTACTATGTTTTTCGAGTACCTCAGATGAATAATTACATCTATGGAAATAATATTGTGTCAAAGCCAATTACCTATTTACATATTTAATTGGTCCGAATACGCGGGTCAACTTAGAATTTTCGCTTGAAAAAATCTTCAATGTAAAACCAGAGACAAGAACCTCTGGTAAAATACAAATATATTTCCTGTTTTCCCTCAAAAATTTTGACCGTACTTCGCTGTCAAAAGTCGTCGACTCCGCTATTGGTCCGATTTAAAATCAATCTGCAATACATTTTGACGGTTTTGACAGATGTCCGTTTAGTGAGTAAAATTTTATTTGTAAATTCATTAAGGAATTGCCATCAAATATTCACGAATTATCGCATGCAGCATACTTTGGAGTTGAAGGTAAGTTCAGAGTTTTTTTGCTAATTAAATTGCCTTTCATTACCGAATCGAGGGTATAATTGGTATAATTCAACGACTTCCACAGCTATTTTATTACATTTTGTGTAACACACACGCGTACTCACAGTTTTCTCAACACGTAAAGGTCTCGTTGACGTTTGTGTTTGTTGTTATCTGGCTGATTCCGGCAACAAAAAAATTGTGTTCGATGTTTTAAGCCTGTGGGCACATGTGAATGCCTCTTGAATTACATCCAGTTCATTTTGCGTCCAATGGTTCGATTGTCATGAGCAAGGATATTGCATTCTAGCGCGACTAATTGATTATTCTTTCTCATTGGGTAAGGTTAGCGTAATACCAATTGGCTTGCACCTTTTATGGCGAGTCTGATTCATACTGGTTTGTCTTGAAAACTAATGGGCGAAAACCGTCGTTCCCATTCAGTCATCTAGGCATTTTGTTGACCATATGCACGTGTGAGATCAGATAATCGTGCACCTTGTTAGTGCCCGCCCATGCAAAACGGGCTTTTCACAGAATTATAGTTTCTTTAATTAGTTGTGTGATACATTTACATGAAATTATTGTGCTGATTGCTTGCAGTGATATCTAACTGCTTGTGACAACCATGGAGGATGATGAGTACAAGAAGCTGCCCCTGGATGAGAGGTGTGTTCACAAACTGTGGAAGGCTCGAGTCAATGGATATGAAGAGGTTACAAAGCTATTTCGACAAATTGATGATGAAAAATCACCTGAGTTTGCAAAATATTTGGGTAAGATTCAAGCTAAGGCATTTGAGAATAAAACTAATATGTGTTATGAATATAGGGCTAGTCAAAAAATTTGTAACTGATAGCAATGCAATGGGCCAGGAGAAGGGTTTGGAGGCAACATTGGCATTTGCTGAAAATTATGCACATGCTGGCAAAACCGTCGGCGAAGTGATGAGTGGTGTTGTAACGAAATGCATGGCAGCCCCAAAGACGAAAACGCGTGAGCTAGCCCTGCAGGTGACACTCATCTATATTGAAATAGAGAAACAAGATGCTGTGATGGAGGAACTGCTCAAGGGCTTAGAACTGAAGAATCCGAAAATCGTGGCTGCCTGCGTGAACGCAGTCACAACAGCTTTAAGGGAGTTTGGATCTAAAGTTATTCAGCTTAAGCCAGTGGTAAAGAAGATACCCACACTATTTGCCGATCGCGATAAGAACGTTCGAGATGAAGCCCGCCTGCTTGTCATCGAGATGTACAGGTGGATTGGGGCAGCTTTAAAGCCACAATTAAGCTCATTGCAGCCCGTGCAAGTCACTGAATTGGAAGCAGAATTCGCGAAAATTGAAGGGCAGAAAGCCGTACCAACTAGATACCTCCGTTCGCAGCAAGAGAAGCAGGCGAAATTAGCAGTCGAAGCGATCGAGGCAGGCGAATGCTCTGGCGAAGAAGAAGACGAAGTTGACGACGCCGTTAATTTAGATCCGTACGAGATGGCCGATCCTGTGAATATTCTTGCCAAATTGCCCAAGGATTTCTTTGAGAAACTAGAAGCCAAAAAGTGGCAGGAACGCAAGGAGGCTTTAGAAACATTGGAAAACTTGCTGAAAACTCCGAAACTAGAAAGTGGCGATTACGGTGATCTCGTTCGAACACTGAAAAGGATGATTCAGAAGGATAGCAACGTTGTGGTCGTTGCACTAGCAGCAAAATGTCTTAATGGGATTGCACTTGGCCTGAAGAAACGTTTCCAGCCATATGCAGTCGCTTGTATTTCTACCATCTTGGAGAAGTTCAAAGAGAAGAAACAAAACGTTGTAATCGCTCTGCGAGAAGCCATTGATACAATTTACCTGGCTCTTGACATTGAGAATATCCTAGATGATATTATTGAAGCGTTAGGTAATAAAAATCCAACTGTTAAAACCGAGACAGCCCTCTTTTTGTCCAGGGCATTCACACGAACGCTTCCCACTGTAATGAACAAGAAACTATTAAAGGCACTGACAGGAAGTTTGATCAAACTTACAAATGAGCCCGATCCTGCAGTACGTGATGCTGGAGTTGAAGCTATTGGTACACTAATGAAACTGGTTGGAGAACGTGCGATTGGTCCGTTTTTGGTCGAGCTGGAGAAAGACGCGAAAAAGATGGGCAAATTAAAGGAATATTGCGAGAAGGCAGTTATTGTTGTTAAAGTCCCAGGAGCGAAGAAAGAGAAAAAACCGGTTGCTAAAGTCGAAGTGCCAAAATCACAAAGTGCTCCAGTATCAGCGGCACCAGCAACTCGAACCGCACCAAAACGACCAGGCACAGCCACTACCACCAAGAGAAAACCTGACATATCTAGTGGTTCAGCTACAATTGTTAAAAGCAAGGGCAAACCAAGCAAATCTCCACCAAAGATTCTCGAAAAAGAATTGACCGACGAGGAGGCAGTTGAAATAATTGCAGATTTAGTTCCTGCAACCTTAGTCGCTGGACTTGCAGACTCTAATTGGAAAACTCGGTAAGATCAATTTAATTTTGTCCAGTCTAAATAATCATATATTCTTATAGTTTAAGTTCAGCGGAGTCGCTTTTGTCTGAGTTGCAGTCCATGGATGTATCAAACATGCCAGTTCAGGCGTTTGTCAAAATTATTTGTAAGAAACCAGGCTTGAAGGATCTTAATTTTCAAGTTTTAAAGGCTCGCCTAGACGCAATTAAATTCTTAGCAGGCACTGGGAAATTTTCAATGTAAGTGCATAATTAACCTATTAAGAAAACAAATTAATTCCTATTTATTCGTTTAGTATCAGTGCTAACTTATGCATTAATGACATATCGGAAAAATTAGGCGATGCAAAGAATGGAGCTGCTTCAGGAGAGGCATTGACGGCCATAGCAGAAGCAACTTCTTTAAGCCACGTTTCAACAGCTGTGCTGGAATTCGCCCTAGCACAAAAGAGTCCGAAAGTACTCCAGGAGAGTCTTTCATGGCTGGCAATTGCCATCAAAGAATTTGGTTTCACGTGAGTTTCTTCCTGTGTCAATTTTTGATATGCTTTTAAAATTATTTTATTTTTGCAGCGGATTAAATGCTAAATTCTTGATTGAAAATGCCAAGAAAGCGCTCGCATCAAGCAATTCCACAGTACGATCCACAGCTGTCTCATTGTTTGGCGTATTCTACCTTTACATGGGGCCGAATTTGCATATGTTCCTGGAAAATGAGCGACCTGCAATCCGCGACCAGATTAATATTGAATTCGACAAATATGAAAATGAGAAGCCTCCAGCTCCGATTCGAGGTGTTGTTAAGTCTGCAAGTAATAATAGCTTGGATCCAGATGCTGAAGAAGATGATGGTGCTGGTGATGCGCCAGTAGTTAACATTTTGGATTCACTTCCGAGAACTGATATCAGCGGGCAAATTACCGAAGCACTCATCGCTGAAATGGCCGATAAGAACTGGAAGGTGCGAAATGAAGCGCTCACCAAAGTCTCAGCTATTATCAGTGAGGCTAAACTGATCAAGCCCGGTATTGGCGATTTGCCGCAAGCCCTGGCCTTGCGACTTGTAGATAGTAATAGCAAAATTGCGCAAACAGCGCTGAATATTTGCGAGAGCATTGCAAATGCAATGGGTCCACCATGCAAACAACACATTAGAACGCTCTTTCCTGGATTTTTACAAGGTATGAATTTTAAGCCTTCAAATAGAGTTTTTTTAATAATTTTAATATTATATAGGTTTGGGCGATTCCAAAGCTTGGATAAGAAGTGCATCTGTACAATGTATGAACACCTTCGGAGATTTGGCTGGTTACAAAGAATTCTTCGAAGGGGAAATGATACATGACGCTCTGAAATCGGGCTCACCTACTTTACGCAGTGAATTATGGCTTTGGCTTTCCGACAAATTACCCAAAAGTAAGTACTTCAATTGATTTTGTATATAAGATACTAATTACAGAATATTCTCTAGTTAAACAAGTCCCCAAAGAAGAACTCGTCATTTGCATCCCGTTTTTGTATGCTAATATGGAAGATCGCAATGCTGACGTCCGTAAAAACGCAAATGAAGCCATCCTGGGTATAATGATCCATGTGGGTTATGAAGCGATGGTTAAGCAATTGGAAAAACTTAAGCCAGGATCGAAAAATGTGGTACAGACTGCGCTGGAAAAAGTTCGGCCTAATTTACCTGCTAAGCCAGTACCGGCCAAAAAAGCTCCTGCCCCATCTGAAGAGAAGGTCGTCAAATCTGGTGGTGCACGACCAGCTTCCACGCCACCAAAGACTTCAACTGCAAAAGCTGCGAAACCAGCAGCAGCTAAACCGGTGGCACGAAGCAAGAAAGACGAAGATGTTGATACGTCTCCATTGTTCGTTGTGAACAATTTGAAACATCAGCGAACTATTGATGAGTCAAAATTGAAGGTGCTTCGTTGGAATTTCACCACACCTCGTCAGGAATTCGTTGATCTACTCCGCGATCAGATGACGAACGCCAACGTGAACAAGACGCTTATTGCAAATATGTTCCATGCAGATTTTAAGTTTCACATCAAAGCATTGGAGTCTTTAAGCGACGACCTGCCAGATAACAGCCAGGCGCTGATTTCCAACTTGGATCTTATACTTAAGTGGCTGACACTTCGATTTTTCGATACGAATCCATCAGTATTATTGAAAGGCCTGGAGTACTTGTCGTCCGTGTTCAATATGCTCATTGAGCACCAGTACAATCTGTTTGAATTTGAAGCTAATTGTTTCATTCCATATCTCATAACGAAAATTGGCGACCCCAAAGATGCAGTACGCAACGGCGTCAAAACACTCATCAAATTATTGTGGAATGTCTATCCAGTAAGCAAGCTGTTCTCCTATTTCATTATGGATGGATTGAAGTCGAAGAATGCACGTCAGCGAGCCGAGTGTCTGGAAGCGATGGGTTTGATCATTGGTAATTTTGGAATTAATATTTGTCTGCCAACTCCACAAGCGTGCATGAAAGAGGTGGCAAAACAATTGTCTGATCGTGATAACGCAGTGCGTAATGCAGCCCTCAATTGCGCTGTCCAAGCTTACTACATCGTTGGCGAGAAGATCTTTAAAATGGTTGGAAACATCTCTGATAAGGATATGTCGCTCCTGGAAGAGCGCATCAAACGCGCAAGCAAGAAACCTCCACCACCAACGCAGCTGAATACGACCAAGGTGAACAAAATCGATCTGACCCAAAACATGAATCTACCGCCACAAATTAACGATCATGACGACGAGGAGGAAGAGATCGAGCATGATGAACACGAACACGATGAAGTCGAAGATGATAATAATCTACCTGAAGTAGCGTAAGTGTTTTGTGAATTAATTTGTCGAATTAATGCAATTAAATTGTACCATTATTACTGCTAGTTTGCCGTCTCAAGTTGCTGAACGAGAACCACGACGATCAAACGCTCACAATCCGTATCAATTGGATGCAGCATTGATCGCTCGGCTGGATCAGATGACTGAAGTGCTGCCCAGGCCGCAGCTGGAGGTGTTTGATATGAGTTTTCTCAAAAGCGATGTGCAAATACCATCCATTGAGGATACCCGCAACAAAGTGATACCAGTTCTGCCGCCTAAGCCCATCTTACCAACGGAACCTTTGGCGCATTCACGTTTATCAGGTTCCAAGTCCGCAGATCTGCTGCTTATTGAGAAAAACGTGCAGGCGCTTGGTGGGTCCAATTTCCCAGCTGCAGTGGATTCAATTACGGTGTTGGACGCTCTTTTGCGTTCCAACAAGTCAGTGTTGTTTGTAGATTACGAGGACAAATTCATGAATGCCATATCCCATCAATTGCATACTTTGCGCAACTCTGAACCGAGCGAAGATTTCGCAAACGTGCGGATCTACAGGAATTTGCTAACATTGTTTGAATTAGTGAGTTGACTAACTTGGTTCAAGCTTAGATTGTAATCCACTGTTTGTTACAGTTCTTCCTGCAACCACTATTGGGCAAACGCATCACAATTGATGCTTTAAAATTGCTGCTGAAGGAATTCTTAAAGTTATTAGTTGAGGATAGTTTCGAGAACGTCCCCAATAAGGATTCATATATCAGAGTTTTGAATTTGCACTGTGTCAAATTAATCGAGCGTTCTGATCATACAACTTGTATCTGGTATGTGTAAAAAAATTGTTGCTGATTGTTCCTAATTTGGCTAAATAATTTTCGTTTTTCAGTGGTTTGGTTCAACTTCTTGATGAATGTGTACGCTACCAAGAGAATGCTCGACTCACCGAACTTGTAATGAAATGCTTGTGGCGTATTATAAAGAGCGTGCCAACGTGGGAGGACGACATCGATTGTGATCGCGTCCTGCTCGACATCCACAAATTTTTCAAGGCCTATCCAAGCGCTTATTGGAAGAATAAGTCGTCTGATACGCCAATACGCACCGTCAAGACGATTCTGCATTCCATCGTGAAAATCAAGGGTGCTATTATCACCGAGCACCTCGCCAGCATTCCGAACATCAATCAGAGCGAAATCGAAGTGTTTATTCACAAAATGATCCGGGTAATATTTTGATGCACGAAATTTATTAAATGCGATTCCTGAACTCAAACTGTGTTGCATTTGTATTTTTGTAGTCGTTGAAATTGGCCGAGGTGAAGCAAGTGCCACTTAAGACTGAACCGCGCAAAATGCTGCCGCGCTCCAGTCAAACGCAGCTGACGGATATTTTCCAAAAGATCGGCAACAAAGAGGACACCAACGAGGGTCTCAATCTGCTCTATGACTTCTTGCAGCAGAATCCTGAGTCGGATATCGAACCGTTCCTGCAGCGCTCCAGTCAGTTCTTCCAGGACTATATTCAGAAGCATCTCAAAGAAATTGAGATGCAGCGTAAAAATCCCTCCCCTGGTAAGTGCTAAGTTTACGATTCAAATGTCGATTGAATTGTACAGTGAATTAAATTCGATTGTATTTGTTTGTTCGTGTAGCTGTTACAATGAAAAACTGAAGCTGCAATAACGCCATGACCAGCGGAGTAGTCGCTTTCTTAATTATTATGACGTCAGTTTTGTTTCTTAAATTTTACTTAACAACTTAATCAATTAGATTAGTTTCATTTAATTTGGCCTGCATGCTCATCAAACATGCATAATTTTCATTATCTTTTTATCACTTGACATATTTTTGCTATCTCTTTTTGTTCTTAATTTAATATTATTTGGTAATTTTGTTTAAAGTCGTAACTCATCGTAATGGAAATCCAACCGTACCGACAGATGAATTCAAAGACGTAGATTATTATCGTCAACGACTCCGAATGTACCAAGATGCTTGGGATAAGAAAAATGCCAATGTGGATTAAGAACTACAAAGAACAAATCTCTATGATGGCCAAGCGACTTTTTAAAAGGTTTTTAGTATTTTTAGTCGTCTTATTGCTATTTACAAATATTGATAATGTTTTTCAAATTTTAAATTTACCACTGAATTAATATTGAACGTTTTTATTTACTTACTGGTTAAGATATGAATTTTTAAAATTGTGCGGTATTGCAATGCTAAGTATAGACACAGGGTATGTTATCTATGTTAATTATGGCGTTATCAAGGCCCTGTTATATGAAATCTTAGTTAACTTGATGCATTGCATTCAGCTCTCGTATTTGTTAATTCGTGAATAACATATTGTTGTGTTAGCAATAATATAAACTCACTATAACGATAAATTGGACTAAACGCTAATGAACAAATATTAATTAATGATTAATCTGAAATAACTGTAAATATTTGTAGGGTATCTAGTAGAAAAGTTTAGATTTTAAACTGTATTTAGTAAGTCGTAACAGAAAATCTCATTGATAGACAGAAGATGCTCTGACAATGCTCTCATTATTTATGCACATGTTACATTATCCGTTTGTTTCACCCGTGTGATATATTTATTATTGTAACGAATATGACGACAAGCAAATGTTTTCACTATTTATAGTCATTTTATACTTTATTTTAACTATTATACCATATGAAGTGCTTCTGCTGCTACTTCTTTACTTTGTGCGACAAGCAGATGAAGAACGAGTTTTGTGAATTTATGATAACATTAAAGTAGCATTGACATGGCATATAATTAATTAACTACTGATATGATGTGTATTTTACATTGAAATGATACTTGTTATTAATTGATATATTCTACTAAATGGCAATTATTAATTTTGAGTCCATTTGTGTGTGCCTCACATGCCTACTAGTTGTCTTAAGCGCAGTCTTCAAATAGTTCGTTTGGCAGAAGAACTGATGGTTTGTGGCTTATAGTTCGATTATTGGCGTAGCAGAATCAAAATGAATCATACGTAACGTGTATGAATGAACGAATTGAAAGTAGTGAAGATAGAGTCTAAGAGAGCGCATATATTTTTTACCTTTACTGATGAAAGAATAGTGATTAAACTACCCCTAAAAGCTACTAATTACAAGTATTGTCACTTTATTGATATGAAGCAACAATGTAAAACACGTATTCGTAAATTATCTAATAACTACGGATAACTAATATTTAATATGTAGTCAATAGTCACTGAGCATACTTCTTGTATTGTCAACACAAAATCATTACATATTCTTACTGTGAAACAATGGAATGTTATTTAATGGCAAATTGCTCCCTACCCACTTTAATTCCTAATAATTATGCTGCCGAATATTTAAAATGTTTGCCATAAGGTATTTTTGAAGTGAAAACTTCTTTTGGCGCGCTGTGGAAAAAATTATAGGGAAACGAGCTGGAATGTCTAGAGAGATCATGATCTATCAGTAGCATTCAGTGCTAGATTATATTATGTCAAATAAATCAATTGATAGCACAACAAAATAAACGTATGAAACAAAATTGACCGATTGTTTCATTTTTTTTCATAGTTAAGTGCCACCCCGGTCATTTTACAACTTCTCTACTTACAATATCTTAAGCATTTTAGTGTTATTAGTTTATATTCCAAATTTGGTGGAAATCGGTCGAACGGTTTGCGAGAAAATCGCGTTTGAACTAAGAAAAATTAATTCTTCTTATTTATAAACATTAATAATTTATAAACAAATTGATTCCCGATATTGCAAATCTCTAAATTTGTCCATGAATATATAATAAACAGTCCCTGAAAATTTGAATGCAATCGGATCATTAGTTTCGGCGTTGAGTGAGAAATTAATTTCTCACTCAACGGTTTCGGAGATATTGATGAAAATGTGAAAAGAGAACGAGTTCGTTTCGAATGATCTATGATTCACAGCTGCAGGTGCATTCACGGAGTGAATGCATCGAAGAAAGTGCTGCGTAATGACGATCGACCCCACTAACGAACACACAATGGAAGAGCAAACATAACAATCGAGTTCAAATAGAATTGAGGCGAAGAATAGACGGAATGCGAGGAATGCAGCTAAAGAATAGTAACGAGTAAACAGTAACAGCAACAAGTAAACAGTTGCAATGACGAACAATAGGGAACAATGGGGAATGGAATGCGAGGAATGCAAACAGC
>JARJDZ010006175.1:0-58203 GCA_030264555.1 Aleochara sp. GC000083
TTTTGGATTTTGTTGTTTTGTTGCTTCTTGCAACATTGTAACTACTTTTCTCCAGTAAGATAAAATGTCGTATATAACACGTGCGCGATATGCTATAATAAACTCGTGAAATTTGTGTATCATTCATTTATAATTTTACATTTCTCACACTTATAATATAATCTACCATTTAACCAAGAAATTTTCCTTAAATAGAGGTAGCACACTTTCTTTTAAACTTGATGATATAGTGTCAAAGTTTGACAAGGAAATAGGTACTATTTATACTAGGAATCTAAAGTTATGATCATTTACCTCATATGTAAGGTTTGCAATTTTGGCCACTTCGATATACTATTAACTTATTGTTCGCTCTAAATATTAAATCGGTTAAAATTTTATTTACATTAAGTCGTCATGATAACATTAGTAATTTATCTATAATATTCTAAATATAAAATGTTAGTTATTTAGTTTAGGTCATTTTTGATAAAACTTTCAAATAAATTTTCGAAAATTATTTAGTTTTTCGTATTCGATTTTGTACTAATTTGCCTCGTAAACCTTCTAGATAAATTTCTAAAGTTAGTTCCCAAGTTTAAATGACAAAAAAGTTTTAAAAACGCTTGCATCAGCCGGGAATCGAACCCGGGTCGCCCGCGTGGCAGGCGAGCATTTTACCACTAGACCACTGATGCTGACTATTAATTTAAAAAGATACATTTTTGTACTACAAATGGATAATTAATAACTCTTATGTAAAAAAATATCATAAAATTTGACATATTACCCACTTTAACATCGGATAAAGTAAGCTCTAACTGTTACATCGACTAAAATTTGAATTACATTTTTTTGTCGTCACAACAGTTGCAGATAAATTTCTGAAGTTTGAGGAGTTGTCCCAAGTTTAAATGACAAAAAGGTTTTAAAAAGACTATCATTTTAATTGCACTGGTATTTTTCATTTTTCTCCCGACCAGGTGTTACATGCCTTATAACTTGGTAGAAAATCGATAAATAATGGGTTACTTTATTTCCTAGGGAATAAAGTGGTGGAAACGGAAATCAATTAATGAATTAAATAACAATTTCCATAACAACACCATGTCAAATACTTGTCAAATAAGCAACGTATATTTTTCAAGTGAAAAAAAATGAATACCTTTTTATCTACAAGTGAAAGAACAACAACAGCAAGCTTTCAAATATTTAAGGCATGGCAAACATTGTCATAATGTGCCAGTTCAGACGATATTCTGACGATTTAATTGTGAAATTTGAAATTTTAGATTTTGTTGCTTGGTGGGACATTGTATAATCTTTTGTGCAATAACATAAAATGTCGTATATTACACGTGTGCGACATGCTATAATAAACTCGTGAAATTTGTGTATCACTCGCGCCATCGAACTCGTTATTCAAATCCCTTACTAACTTATAATATTCCTATGAAACGCTTCAACAGCGACCTCTGCTTAATTTAGCATTTCTCACACTTATAATATAATCTACTATTATCGTTGGATTATTTATACACCAAATTTAATAAAAATCTTCTTTATTGACTTATTGACTGTTCCACTGTTCTAATAATTTCTAACTAATTCACTTTAATTCAAATTCATCCGAGCACACCGTGAAAACATTTGCCCTGTTGAAATATTGACAATCGAAGATTTGATATTCCTTGCAAATCCTACTAAAGTAATGTTGGTAATAATTTATTACATATCTACTAACTACTTTGAAAATATTTTTCTCGAAACGTCAATTTCAGCGAATTAACAAATTTTAACCGAATGTAATGAAAATTAAAACTTCCAACAAACATCAATCAATTTAATTAAATCATTAATTAAATGGAAAATACCCCGATAAGACCGCGAGGTACGGTAGGGAGTAAATCAACAAAATGCGGTTTCCCATGCTGCTGGTTGAATGCATCGCGTTTGTTCGGTTCTGGAATGCGCAAAATTCAAAAGTATTTTAATGAAAATAGTTGGCGAATCGTTTCGGCTCTCTGCACGCATTGTGTTGCATTCTGAAGCTTTCGTTTCACCATCATCATCATCGCGCCCAACGCCCATCACGCACCGTCTTCGTCGGCGGCGGCGGCGAAAATGCCGGCTGTTTGTTTAGCGTTATGTAGAACATCTCGGAAACAATGTACGCTCATTTAGCGCTGTGTTTACCACCAACGAAACGATTCGAAACGCTTAAAACGGCTTTTGTTCGTTGGCGCTAGAACAAAAAATGTGCCCCATACATCAATACGTATACCACATCTACGTAGTATGGGCGCATTCATTTATTCGCGCATATATTCGCATTTGGCAAGTTCACACGGCGCAACAAATTTGTACAATGCCGAGGACTGCACATGTGTGCACGCAGGAGAAGAAGCGGCATGGAAAAAGGCAAGGAGGAGAGAAACCAACCTCTTTGTGTCTGTGTGGATGGTTGCAAGAGTGTGATGCATAAAGCTTCCCCGCCATACAGCAGTCAGCCAGGATCCACATTCCTTCATCCGCAATGGAATTCGCTGCTTAGCCACAGCCGCAATAGCGAATCGCGGATGGAATATATTCATATATATATATAAAGTTTTTGTGGGAGCGCGCGTTTGTGTACACTACAGAACTCGGGACGAGGCGATGATTGGATTGAATGCGCTCGCACACATACCGAACGCGGCAAAATATCTTCCGTCACTGATGATGTTGGTGTTCCCAACTAAGCAATGTGAGCGGCTATGTGTGCAAAAATGCGCGAAAGGGAATGAAGGGCTGCCCGATCGATGCAAAGTGAGTATTGCACTCAACATCGGTATAATATGAGATAATGGAAAATATACGTACAGGCAAGCCGGCATAGCAAGAAGGAGTAGAGAAGCAACAATCGCCGAAGAGGAGCGGCAAACAGAGACGACGAATTCAGATTATGAATGCCGATTGTAATTAAAATGTACGGAATGTTCAGTTTGTACATGTGGGGGTATTCGTTTAGAGATGGCGAGGTACCGAAGAGTGGTAGGCTATAAAGAGTTGATGCCTTCGCTGAAGAATCAAAGAGATACGGAGAGGGTTTTCAAATCATAATTAAAATTTTTTATTAAGGATTAATTTTGCTTCAGTGCTTCTCTGAATGAAAATTCCAGCTGATATTTGTATCTAATGAAAGAATTGATTATGATACAAGTTTATAATCAAGTCTTTAAACCATGTGCGCCAAGGACGAGTTGAAGTCGAGTGCAAACTACACAGTATAGGTTATAGCCCCATATTATAATAATAATATAATATCTCTGAATAGTTGTAATAGTTGTAATTAAACAAATTGGGATGAAAATTGGCAACATTAGAAATGTTAAAATATGAGTATCGTTCACGATAGATGATGGATAAAGATAGAGTTGTACAAGAGCCGATTCATAGCTGCCTAAAACAAAGTCATAATTTGCTTATTGATCATGTACCTACACCTTTTAACGTTACAGAAATTTATTTCTAGAAGTTAATGCAAAGAAATCGCATCAGTCCCTGTATGGAACCCTTGGGACACAGTGCGGCCACTTCGTTTATAGATAAGTGTTTCTGTGTGGGTGCGCAGATTACATGTATCAAAATGAACTACTGTTCTTGATGGTAGCACAGGATGCGCTGTCCAGCACCTTCTTCTTCCACTGTGCCTTCCGGAACCTGCAAACGCCTTCTTTGGCTAACTGATTTACCACCTCGATATCCTCTCTTGGACTTCGGCATCTATATTAAGGCCACTTTCTTGTTCATAGCAATTGCTCCAGTTTCAGATGACATTTCACGTTGTAGTCGTATCCTGTCTGTCTGTCTGTTTTCAAGGACCTTAAGACAGTTTAGCTATCCGTGCCGATGACGATGTGAGCAAAATTAAGGCATCTCAGATCTTCTTTGGTGCACTCTTCCAACACGATGTGGACGATGTGGCTAGTAAGCTCGTGGTTAGTGTTGCGAATTTCCATTCCCGTGCTCTCCTCAATTCTATCATAAGACTGATACATTTCGTCCTACTTCATCTTTTTCATCTGCTCTGACAACGGTACGAAGTTGAACTTCATAGCGCCGTTCAAATGAAATCCTTGTGTTATAATATTCAATATTCTCCACATGCACGTTTCACATGAGCCTGCCGAGTAGGGTACCACCTAAATGTTATTTTTATTGAGTAGTTTAACTTCAACATCGTTAATTTTGTTCAATTTTAACATTATTATAAAGGAGACTATTGTCGTTTTACTCGGATTGACAATGAGCATTTTCCTCGAGCACCATTAGCTAATAGAATCCAGAACCTCTTGCGTGTGTCACCTTGATTATTACAATGTTGGTGTTTCTATAGTACATATATCAGAATGTTCTAGATCAGGATTCTGTTTATAAGGAAGACATTCCTTGAGCTTGCCAGGTACGCGGTTACTTTCCGATGCAATAAAATTTAATCTATCAGGTTTTGTCCTTTGATTATCGAATGTTGCTTTGAAACCAGATTTACCAATCTCCTAAACATCTAAGCATCTTGCAGAGTCTGCGAGCAGCCTGAAGTTCTTCTAGGCTTTCGGAATATTGCTTCCACCCCGTAAGGTCCTTCCGGGAGGCTATCTAATGAGTATCTCTTTGCCCTTATTGAAGGAGGTTCTAGCGAAGTGTACCTTCTTGATTGGACATATGTGTAGGGTGACCAACCGTCCCTGATTTTGCGGGACAGTCCCGGATTTTAGATCTACGTCCCGCATGTAATTGTGTCCCTCCAATGTCCCGGATTTTATTATTTATTCAAATACTATAATGTTTTTCATTATTTTCCGGCGTTTTGCATTGTCAACAATATAAATATAATGATTTCATGACCAATGGATTTGCCTACTTACAAGGGACTATCTCCAACACGTAAATTCAAATTGCAAAACTACTCAGCACATTGAAATAATGAGAATTTTCGGCTGCGATTCTGAAATATGGGTTACTATCTGACAAATGTCCCGGATTTGCTGCTGGGAAAAATGGTCACCCTACATATGTGGCACACGATTTATTGGTTATTTGAACGACAAGATGGTAAATTAAATGCAGCAGTTATTACCTTCACGGTTAGAAACTGTTTGACATGAAATTTCCCAAGTCACACGAAATGTTGATGATTCACCAGTGACCCTTGACACATCACGCTCTAAGAACTCCAAACTGTTGTGTCTTCTCCGGTAAGATCAAACCAGATAATTCGTACTAGTGCTAAATGTCATTTAAACTCTCGAAATGTATAATTTGTGCTGCTCTAATAGTGATTAAAATATTAAGCACTCTAGACCATTCTGAACCAACTTTGCGTGAACTGAATATAAAACTATAAACTAAATTTTCAAAAAAGCTGCTTGGAGAAAATTCATTGGTAAATACGTCGAGGGAAAATTCAAAGTTTACCCTCCATTAACACTATGATAAGAACTTAATATACTAATATAATTAAATTTTCAAACATGAACAAAAATCTAAACAAATTTGTTAGTAGCAAAGGTAGTAAATTCATCAAAATACAAAAGCTCCATTTAATTGGAGTTCAAACGTGTCATTTTAAGTGTATTTATTTATCGCTTTGAAACTTACCTAATAATGTCGCTACAAAATCGTTTTGAAATATTACTTTCCGTTTTTGCATTCATTCATTAGCAAAATATAAACACTTAAGTTTTCATTCCCTAAATGGAACACCCATGCTCTCGACCTCGAGCATTTAATGCTCGACCATACGTCATAATAAATTTTTATAATTAAATTATGCGTGTACTGCAGTAGACTTGGTTGGCTATAATGTCTTCATTAACAGCCAGTGACACCGGCGAAATCAGCATCGTCAGTAACATAATAATAATCATCCTCTTGGTGTGTAATTCATGAAAATGTGAAATGTCACCGGTGGCAAAGTGTCATCCCATCCATGGAAATAGTTGTCCTCTTCTTGCACTGCGCAACCGCTCATGCTGCCTTACCGCTTGTTTTTGGAAAATAAAACTTAAATGCGTGGCGAACATTTAAATTTGCTTTTTATGCCATTTTATATCATGTTAATGGTTTCTCTACCTGCAGGCTTAAACAAACAGGTACGGATAGCGTAGCAACATATGACCATATGAATAAGTAAATGATTCAATTAGAAACGTCTAAACATTTATGCTTGCTGTGATAAAACACTTTTAAATCTTTATGAATGAGAAGATGTGACGGTTTTAATGTTAATTTATTCACATTTGCAAATTATATTTGCTTGTTTTCTTTATGATTTGGATAATTCCTTGTTCTTTATTACTGTTTCACTTTAATTATTAGATTTGATGTCCTTTTAAAAAATTGTTTTGGATTCTTTTACACGCAATACCCAGATTTCAAAATTACAAAAAAATTCTCTTATATATCCCGAATTTCACTTGGATACCAAATTTATTATCCGATTGTTATTCAAATTGTTTCAAATTTAAACAAAATACCATTTTGCCACTTTTCTACAAAATTGGGATATTTGTTGCCAACAATGCATAGGTTAGTAATTAGGAAAATGAAGCAAAAAGTGCATATGTATATTTTCTTTCCACATAATTTTTGTTCCAATTGGCAATATATAATTTGGTTTGCCAATAGAATGTATGGAAATATAAATTAAATGCAAATTTGATTTGCAAATGCTCTCGGTATTTATTACCACCCCACTGGTCTGCTCTATTGATTATTGAGGGTCTGAGCATAAGTACATCGACCAATTTTGCCGGTTGTGAAGTTTTGCAACGTCCTCCCACTCGACGACAATTCGGACGATCAAAACAACGACGACATTTTCGACGTGTCGTTTACCCATTGATTGCATATTATATAAGTGAATGGACTCGGTTGAACATTTCTATATTAAATAATGCGAAGCGCACATTATTGCCGGTGATGAAAGGTATAAGAACCGAACAACAACGACAGCCGCAAACACCGACGTGTGCAAATGTAATAAGCAGCCAACTCTTGTGATTATGCTTGTTGTGGATGTTATTGGTCGCATTGTGGCAGGGAGAGCGCAGAATTGAAATTGAATGCGGACAATATAATCACGGTGGGCACCGAGTACGTAATGGATAAAAAGGTAAAAGCACCCATGTAATTTCGTCTTGTGCAGACGATTACCACACTATTATATAATCCTCGTCGATGTCGCCTTCGACGATGCCTGTGAAGCCTGTGAATGCGTATGCATCCGACGACATCCTTGTGGCCGTCTACTGAGAACGTGTTTAAGCGTTCGGTAACGCTTTAACCGATTCGTTGTTGGCCGGCTATTCATTCGGACTATTCATATTCAAAGTGCAATATATGAAATTATTTTATTCCGTGCCCTCCCTGGAAATACAATTCCCCACGAAGGAGATTGCTAATTTATGTCAGATTTCTTTGAAAATCGCAGTGAATTTGTATCTGTATTGTATAACTATGATCGTTTATCATCCACCATTATACGAAGTCGAGTAAAATTTATAAAAGGCAGATTATCGGGTAGTATTGGAGAAATCTTTCTCTAATTAGTTATAATATGTATAGGCATCTCATTTAAACAAATATTAATACTCATTAAAAATTGATTTATGGCAATCAAATTCTAATTCAAATTTATTTATGTTCTATTTCACTCTTCTTTTCAACGATGACTTCCTTCTTACAATTAGCGATGCATCATTTGGGCCTTTGAATTTATTCTTATTCTTGTTATATGTACTAAATAGTAAATTGAAGCTCGGGAGCCTAGAAAATTATAACAAATAAGTTAAAAGTAGTATATAACTTCAAAAAGAGTAGAAACAAATTGCATTAAATATATCTCTCTCATTAATAGTGTAACATATAAATATTATTTCTGCATTAATTGTTTCAAAACGAATACTATTATCCTAACATTTCGGCCAGTTAGCTATACTACTTGATGTCAAAGACTATCAGCACAATATCAAACATCCGAAAGGAAATAAAAATAATCGCGGTGTGATAACATGACAGAAGTGAAAGGTTTATCCGTGTTATGAAATATAATTTGTACAAAGTAATAACACTAACAATTGTTATAAAATGTTCTCTGTTCGATCATCATTTGTATCGTTCTTTCAAAATGAAACAACATTTTTGGTGACTAAAGTATGAAATGCGTATGTGTGATTAAAAATTGGCTAAATATTAAAAAGCAACTCCGTTAATTGCCCTCTATTTTTATTTTGTTGTGCTTTCATTCGATTTTTTTTCGATATAATCAAATCTTCAATTTCTTAGCACAGCGCGCCTAAAGAACTTTTCACTTCTAAAATATTTTTAAACAATTTTGAATTATGCGTGAAGATATTCAGATTTATATTAATGTGGAAGTTCACGACCCGGTAACATTTTAAAACACTTGTCATTTATAGTCGCAGGTTGTAGCGTTTGTGATTGTTGTTCTCCTCTTCTATCAATTACTTATCCATTGCCTCAAACAAGTGTTCACATCTTATCATCTAAATTCAAGTAGCACTAGTGTATAGCAACATAATGCACAATAAAGGATAATTCTTTTGTTGATTTTATCTTAAGTCCTTTTCAAACAATGTCAAATTTCATCCATGATATTTTAATAAAATAGCGAATAACTTTGCCTAAAAATCCCAAATTTTAAAATTAGGAATAGGAAATAATTTTCAAATAGTTGAGCAACTAGCAACTAGGAAAGTATGTGCAAATCGCATGGAACGACAGTCATGATAATTTCACATTTTTATTTATAGTTTTTTCTATTTAACTCACAGTGGTCCAGCAAGAAAATTGGGAAAACATCAAAAAGATAAACAAAAAAAAAACAAAATGTAAAGTAACATGTTACACTTTATTATAAAAATAATCATATCAAAAAAATTCAATTAAATACCTATCAATCAAGTATGCCCAATATCTATCTACATCGTTTTACAACATCAGCATCATCTTCGATTTGTATGGGCGAATCAAATCAATCATGAGAGTTCCTTCGAGTCTAGCGGCGCGTTACGTAACAAGAATCTCACTTTTTTACAACAGGATTATGTCATTTTTATGCCACTTTTATATACACATTACATCATCACTATAACCTTACTTACATGAATTATTATTCATTCGACGAGTACTTCTAAACAATTCCTTTAGCTTTCAGCTAAAATTGATAAAAATCTCGTCGCGCAAGAGAGTGGGGCTCGTGCTACATCCGAAAACAACTGCCTATATACAAATATGTAGAAATAAATAATAGAAATGTTAAATAAAATCTTTGTACAAGTAAAACGAGTGAAGATGAAGAGATTAATGGAAATCGTCATCGGCGACGACGACGAGCTTGAGGTCATCAATCATCTTCATCGTCAATACATGTATATATGTTGTTTGTAAAGCAATTAAGTTAATTAAATTATTAAGTTAAGTATGATAATCAGTCTTTTTGTCTATGTACACCTTAATTAATTAATTTAATGCATTATTCATCGTGTATGAATATAATTAACTCGTTCTGTAATTGTGAGTGTTTAATACTGATTGGAATCTCTGGAGATACAACATGTTGGAAGCCATGTTTTTGGGGCGCCAGCGCGGTTAATTACCTTAATTAATAAGCGTTTCGTTTGAATTACAATTAGTTAATTACGCCGTTTAAAACATGCCGAATTGATCATCCCATCTGACAATGAGTGTTCAGCGATTTTATTTTGCACACCTGTTCGTCGCAGTTCCTCATTCTTGCATCGTGGTTCGCGTGAAGCGGCTTTAATGGCGCGACCATCACAGCCAACTATTCGCGATACATATATAACTGTGCAATAATAATCGGAATCATAATCATAATAATAATTTGCAGTCGCCGCGCGCGCGCGCGCGTGCAATTTGCGTGTGATTTATTTAGAGGCACGTGTGTATCGTCTTTTTCGTCCGGCACACGTCGCACTTGACTTCGCAGCACCAGTGGAACGTGCAGTTGCATCGCTCGACGACGACCACCTCCTGGGTGCGATAGCCGCGGCCGCAGCACATCAGGTCGCAGCCGTCGACGCCGATCGACGTCTCGTTGCACTGGCGGCCGTGCGTGCCCTGGATGCCCAGCTTCGGGTTCTTCTCGCAGAAGCCGGGCGACGGCTCCAGATAGACGAGGTCCTTGGCGCTGGGCGGCTTGTGGTCGGGATTGAAGGGCTTCAGCTGGAAGCCGTACTTGTATTTGCGCGGCTTGTTCTCGCGCTTGCTGTGGATGCTGTTCGAGGTGATGCTGTTGCTGATCTTGTCCGCCGCCTTCGGCCGCTGGGCGGCGTTGCTGCGCGCGCCCGTGTTCGACACCATTACGCGCGACGCGCCGTCGAAGCGGTCCTTCAGGTTGTCGCCGATGACGCGGAACGGTGGCAGGCGCATCCAGCACGTCTTCACCGTGCACGACCCGGACATGCCGTGGCACTTGCATTCCTGTCGCATTTGATTCTGGACATGCTGTAAAGAAGTAGAAAAATTGATCAGTAATTGCACAGATTTGCTATAAATGAAAATAATTACACATTCACTACAAAAGCGTTTCCCAAAGAGTGGGTCACGACTCAGTGTTAGGTCGAAGGAAAATTTAGCAGGGTCGTAGCAAAAATTGTAAAAACACAAAACATCTATTATAATATTGCTCCAATTTAAATGATATGTTTTTGCAATTTGTATGCATGAATTAAACAAAACAAATAAGTAGAAGTTTGTTACAAAAACATGTTTGTAAACAAAGGATTTTTTTTATAAAGTGGATCGCGAGAATCCCGTACCAGGTCGTGGTCAAAAAAGTTAAGTTAAAGGTTAAGTTTACCCAAAGTTTCAAACATTTAAGTCTTGACAAATAGGGTCATAAGTTTCTAAGTCAAACAAGATTTTGATGATTACTTGTGACATTTGATATATCCTATCAGAAATTAAGATAACTATTTTGAATTATGTGGCTTTTCAAATCATTGTAACTGTTTTTCTATCATATATCACAAGTGCGAATTGCCATAATTCGTGTAATCTTATCTTATTGGAATATGTAATTTAGTCGTTAGTATGTGTGACTCACTAGTGACTAAAACTAATATCATCCATATGTCAAAGAAATGTATTATTCTGCAAGTGAAAAAAATGAATAAATTTTATTTTATTTGTGGTTAAAGTGTTGTTTACTAAGGTTTAAAGATTTAACATTTGACAAACATGATATAATATACCAAATCAAACAAGATTTTGCTGATTTTCGGAACATTTGACATATATAAAAAAATTTGGTAACAAATTTGGATTCTGTAGCTTGGACCATGCTATAAACTTTTCTCCTGTAGGATAAAACGTAGTAACTTGTGAAATGTGTGACCAGGGCTTCGAACCCATATTTTTCTCGTTTAAGTTTTCGTTGCGGTTCAAGTTATCAAAAATATATCGGTTCAGTTCCGGTTTTCGTTCGGACCAAAAAACGAGCAAAATAACGCAGCAAAAACATAAATACCAGGTGACCTTTTTCTATGGTATAATAAGTATGAAAACAAAGAGTAGACACTGGTTTAACACAGTTTTTTCTACCTTTGCCTAAACCCAAAATAATCTGAAAAAAGGGTGTCAAGAACGAAATAAACAGATATTTTTTTAGTTCAGTTCGGGTTTCCGTTCCAGCAAAAATAACGGTTTTTTCGGTTATTGGTTTTCGGTTCGGTTACTGTTGAAGTCCTGTGTATTACAATTAATATTTAAAAAATTTAAAATTTCAAAGGTAACTTTTTACTGATCTTTGCGATGCACAGTGGCAGATTTCCGCACAGGCGCAGGAGGCGCGCGCCTGGGGCCCCCAGCCCAAAGGGGCCCCCAAATCCAGAAATCTTTCCCCGTATATCATCAAATGATGGAGTTAGGGGGCCCCAAATAGGCTCCAAAATTTTTTTGCGCCTCGGACCCGAAATTGGCGGCCCCAAAATATAATTGCGCCTCGGGCCCCGCGTCACCTAAATCCGCCACTGGCGATGCACCTAAAATATATTTTTGCTTTAGATCTATCTAGAGCGCAATAATTTAGTCATCTCCCAAAAATAAGAAAATTCGGAAATAAGGTTATTCCTAGATTTGCAATATACCTATATATTGCATTTATCATCCTTGAATGTTCCCAAGATTTTGGTGTGATAAGATCATTTAATTTAATTTCAAAATCAAGGTTTCTTAATACTATAAATAATGATAATTGACTTCAATCCAAATAATAATAATTAAGAGAATCAATTCTTCATAAACCAGAAACTGCGAAATCAAATAAAATCTTGTAAAATTGAAAGCAACAACTTCACACAAACTTATACGAATTAGCGACTGGTACAAGCACATCAATGCCTAATCAAGTTGTACTTAATATTCATTAAGACAGAAATTTGCGCGAATCGCGCGCTCGCACGCCTTCTCCTCAACCAACATCTTCACCAGCGGCGAGTTCATTACGCGACTCGCCTGATGCAGACCGAACCAAAGCGTGTTGGTGTGAGAATTTTAATGATTTATGCGCGGCGATCATTAATACCGGGTGGTCGGGTCGGTCGGGTTTTTATTAAAATGCATATTAACTTGTTAAGACCGCCCATATTTAATGAAATGACACATGGGCCTCGAGGCGCGACTCATTTCACCGCGCTTCGCGCATGGGGTGTCTCTTCTCCTTCTTGCTCCACAACGCGGCCGCATACGCCAGCGCACGCTGCGAGTGGATCCTTGTGTACTTCTTCTTCATTCGGAAGAGATTCGGCCGCTTTCAACTCTTTGCCGGACCGAGCATCAACATCAACATTAACATCTTCACATCTCAACATGTTCATCTCTCGCGCGTATGTTCAACACGACGCGGCTCGACCGAAGAAAGCCCAGCAGAGGAGTATTGGTGAAGAGAAGGAGAAGCAGCATATGGGGCCTTCTTTTTCTTCTGCTTGTCTCTTTGTGTTTGCTGCTGCTTGTTGCTTCTGCCTTTAATGCATTAATACTCTTGCATCGGAACCATCTACCGCTTTGTTCGCTTTTGTCGCGAGCTATTAAAGGTGCCTCCTCAAGAAGAATGCTGAGAACTACAAGAAGCATCGAGAGAAGAAGGATCAAGAAGATGTGAGATGAAGGTGAATTTTTTTTTTTTGATTTTGTGATGAGTGCATCTAACACTCTATTAACTAACCCATAATTAATTTGTTTATTTTGATTTTGATTTATTTTGATTTCATAAAAATATTGAAGCAATATCGTAATTTTTTGTTTTAATATTAATGAATCAATTATCAGCAATTAGGGGAGAGTCGAACTTATTTATAACATCAATTAGGAAAGAATTAACACGTTGATTTTATAATTAGCCAATTAGCACTTCAATTCCATAATTTTTAAAGCATTGCATCAAAGTTGGCTTCGCGAGCTTTCACCACATGCGTGCAACAAGTGGTCGGTCTCGGGCTTTTTGCATTTTATATTGAAAATAATAATTAAGCGCTAATTAGCGGCATCGATTCATAATGATGCCTGGCCAGCTGTAGCAATAAACCAAATTGCATCGTTGTGCGCCGTTGACGTTCGCGCATCATTTAACATAAGGCCGCGATTTATTCAGCGAATCTGGTTTAATTAAAACGATACGTTGCATTACAGTCCAATTGAATCCGCAGGAAAATAGACGACGCAATTATCATGATGTTCATTTTCCCTCTCTCATTACGAAGCACGCATTCGCGCGTTTGCATCGTTCACGCATTGTTTCTTCAGCGCGCTTTGGTGGTTCGTTTTACACGCGCTCGATTTGAATGAATGGAGCGTGCTCGCGTCGTCAGACCCACAACGGTCGAGGATCTCTAGAAAGACGCCGCGAACACATGTTCTATGGGACATTATCTAGTGTAATGCGGTGTCATCGCCGCGGGACGCCCGCCGCAAACGAATTCATGAGCGGAAGGTGCTCGCATACGATGCGAGTGTGTGCCCCATCCGCATTATGCGACAGAGATATGATGGCGACGGCAGCGGCAGCCTGCAAGAAGTACCTCTTATCCACAGATGTGCGCGCGCGCACGCTCCAGGAGGGCTCGTATTACATGCACATAAAGCACTGCTTTTATTACTCTTCCTTTTTCTTCTTCTCCACTGCTGCTCTCAAAAGGCTTCGTTAGAAGCGTTTTTGTTGCCGGTTGCAAAGAGCTGTGGAAACCGAGGAAGGGAACCGGAAAAGTGTAAAAATACAAGTAGTAAACTCGCACTCCTTGTTTTTATTGGTGCAACCAAGAGAAAGTTAATAAATGATGTCTCAAAGAATATTTATTGATGGAATTACTGATATTCAATTTAAATTCTTGAAAATCTTTCCCGAACGAAAAGGACCGATTTATAACAATGTTGCCTAATTTCATTCAGATTAATTTCAATAATTGTATTTGAACTAGGCGAGAATTACAGATGAAGCAAAAATATAAATGACCTGCATTTCGTTCATATTTGACATTCTAAAGGATAATGGTAGAACGAAGGATGTCATCAATGCACATATAACTATCTAAAAGGATTGCAATGGGTGATCAGTTATGAAGCAGACATTTAAATCCCGAATAAATAAAGGGGAATTTCCAATATTTATCAGTTAACATTTTGTATACCACTGGACGTTTTTAACTCAGTGGTTGGGGTTAAGAGCAAATGTATCCACCACTGTCAGATTATTACTTTTTTCTTGGTAGCGGCAGAAGTAGCGAGGACGCTTGTTTGGATTGTAATAATTAAAATTTTCGAGAAAAGAAGAATTGTTGTACTTCTCTTCTGGAAAATTTTAATTCGAGTCCTTCCTCTTAGATTGGACATTTTTGATCTAGAGGTAGAAACCTTCCAGCAGGAAAAATTGTCATACTTTTCCCTGGGTATTGTTATAATTTAAAGCATCTAAAGCATCACCTTTACTTCTTCAGTTGACAGGAAAATAATAGAAAACTGTTCAACAACAATTACCAATAATTAACAAATGACAAGCAAAATCCTATCAAGTTATATAGAAATATTTAATTTGTATCGAAGATCTTAGTGGTTAGGGTAAAAAGCAGAGGCATCAAAGTTAAAAACTTCCGGTATAAGAAGAAGAAAAAGAAGACTCAAATTAAAACTTTCCAGAAGAGCTAAATGATTGTACATTTAGGAGTTGTTTACTTGTTACAATGGCCAATAATCAACAAATAACAAGCAAAATTCTGTCAGATTCTGTAGAAATATTTAATTTGGATCAAAAAATCTTAGTGTCTGAGATTACGGGCAGAAGCATCCACCACAGTCACCACACAATTAGATTAGAACAACTTCCCTTCCGGAAAGTTTCAATTTGAGTCTTTTTTCTTAGGCTGGATGTTTCTCATTCTACTACCTGGGAAACAACGAGCATAGCTGTAATTAGGACTGAAGGTGAAAGCATCAGCATCAGCACGCGAAACACGAAGAAGAAAAAGAAGAAGACTTGTATAACTTTCCGGAAGGAAAAAAATGTTGTACCTTTCCTCTGAGTGATATTATAACCGAAATAAACGTCACCTTTACTTCTCCGGCTACCAGAAAAAGAATAACGTTCTTTATAAACAAATGACTAGCAAATTTCTGTAAAATTCTGAAGAAATCCCTGATTTAGATATGAAAGCCTAAACTTTACAACTTGGACGATTGTGACAAGAGGCTAAATCTAAGGCAGCATTTTGAAGAAGAAGTAATGTGTCAACTTACCATACGACCAGCTTCATTGTTGTGCAGATTCATCTTCTCGCGCAAACTCCTCCCGCGTTCGCCAGTGTCGACGAACTCGCGGCTGAATTTGAAACCGAAAGCAATGTTGTCCGAGCAGCCGCCCCATTCCCAGTCGCGCACCCCGGACACCGAGGGGCTGTTGGAGCTGTGCGGCCGTCCCTTATGGTGGCTGTAATCGCAATTGCACGTCTCGATGGCGCCCTCGCTGCAAGCGCGCGCAATCGAATGCGTCACCGCGGCGCTAGTGATGGCGTAGATGAACGCCGTCTCGCGGCAGCCTGCAACAAGAAAGGCAACCGCATAAATAAGAACCCCATAAGAATGCGCACAAAACCTTAAACAGCACTGAAGTGCAAGAAGCCAGCCGACACCATACAGTGCACACTCGGCACCGAGAAAAACCTGTCATATCTCTTTTTGTTTATGATACGTGGCACTTATAAATATCAAGCGTACGCGACTCAATTACGAGTCATCGTAAACATCCACATCCACGCATCTTCGCTACCTTGCTGCTTGACGTTGAACTGCGTTTCTTCGTGGTGTTGCGCACGTTGCGGCCACTTGCAAAAACCCGACACGTACATGCGTATAACAACGGCCGTCGTATGACAATTTCATCAGGACATAAAGCGTATCAGTTAATTATGTCCTCATAACGTGTCGTCGAACTGAAGAAAGACTCACTTCCGATACGATACAAGCGATCAGATGTCCGATCCATTCGCTAATGATTATTATTAATGATGACACGTTTTTCTCGTTGACAGTGTTTGTCTTATGTACAGAGGGCATCAATCATTTCGTCCATTTTGCTATGACGATAAATGCTACCATTTCGTCACGTACTCAACATAAATATTATGGGGATTCGCTCAATCAACGCGTGTTTTTCTAAGTGTTAATGATTTATGACTTGCACTGGTTATAAATTAAAGTTATTTGCGTGTAAAAACTTGGCAAAATAAATTATTATTTTTTCATTTGTTTTCGATTGCATCATATGGCCACTGGTCAAAATATAAGTCAGAAAAAACAAAGAACTCTTTGATTTTTTATTAATTAAAAATTTATGGCATTTGTTATTTGTGGTTATTTTAACATTTTGAACGAAGATTAATAACCATTCGCAATTTTTGAAAATGTTACAATGCTGGATGTTTTAATTTTTAGATTACAACCATAATATTATACGTGTTGGTTCACCCCATTAATATTTAGCCAAATTTGTTATCTGTCAAATATTAAAATTAATGTTATTGAATATTTCCCACTTTAAATTATTTGAACCTTGTTATCTTATTCTTTAATTTCTGACTAATAGAGAACCTTGAAACAGGGATCAACATCATTAACCATGTTCAGTGATTTTCTCAACGATGAAAACCGTAATTTTTATTCGGAAGGACCAACGCACACGATGGGGTCATCGATGGAACAGTTGTTCGAGTTGAAATCGAAATCCAAACCCGTTCGCGAGCATTTAAGTGTATCACCAAAGGATGCCTCTCGCCAGGGGGCAACGTGATGACGTAATTACCCTCAGTTTGACCACGGGGGGTCAACCGTGAATCAGTGGTCGAAAACCACCATGCACTCATAATTCATTCACATTCTTTTTCAAGTATGAATATTGCCCACGAAATCTCTACACTCTGAACAAAATTAATAATTTCGAAGTTTTCCCATTTCTAATCAGTGTATAGATCAGTTCTTCGAAGACTGTTCGACTTGGGAAAAGAATTTGATACGGTTGCAAAAACATGATGCGTTTATTGCTGGTGATAATTCGAGCAAAAAGAACGAAAAGTTGTCCGGAGGAAGAGATTTATGGCTCAGGTGATGTCCCAATCGGCCGAAGAATGAACCAACGGTAGTTGTAAGTTGTCATCAGGTCACCCACGAAGCGGCCGAAGAAGCAATTCGAAACGCTTACCGTTTTGGCCAAAGTCCGCAAATCGAATGGAAAGCGAGTCGTCTTTCGCCTTCAACACGCATTCAAACGCATTGATTACCTACGAGAGCTCTCTGAAAGACATCTATAATTCAGCTCATAATGGCCGTTTACATATCGATGAATGGGGGCATTTCGAGAGAAAATGCAGCATTTTAAGAATTTCTTCACGAAATTCTCGCCACTTGATTAACTTTTAAGATTTCAATTGATAGCTCATTAATTCCACGAAGAATTAATGCATCCACGTTCGGGGCCCATCGAAACTGTCTGTTTTATGGCCGCTGAGAGGAAATAATTTGTCAGCTGATTTAATTAAACTAATTTGAAGCAGCGTGCGAAGAGGCCGGCGCAATGGGCAGCGAAGCGACGCTGCCGCCGAGAGGCGAACACACATCGAATTCCGAAATGTTTACGTTATCCGAATCACATAAACACATTAAAATGATACGCGTCGGCAGCAGCGAGAGGCCTACTGAAGGAAGAACTACCTGCCTCATTTAGCGGCTGCTGGATGCTGCTGCACTCGTCCTGACTGCAACAAAGTGGCATTTCAAGTAGCCGTTATCTGCGCATCTCTGGCCAGCGATTTGTTAAAGAGACAGCAGTTCGATTTCGATTTCAATGTGTTTGTCTTGAGCAGCTCGCTGGTAATGCGACTATTAGTTGAGTCAAATTGATTGGTAATTTGGGCTCTCAATCAATGCGATATGAGATCTTGGCTTCGATACGGCATCGAATTGCTTTTAAAAGAGATCTTCGATGGTGTTGGTGGAGGAGTTGCATGTTTTTATAATTTTGGTGACCTGCATTGAATGCATGCACATTGCCTAATAAATTAATGATAAAAACGCGTGCCGCGTCTGGAAATCTGCGCACGAGATGCCAAACGCGTGCTATTTTTATTCAAACGCTCACATGCCCCACAACTCAATAAATTACCTATCTATGTAGCTGCCTCGTGCCCCATTATATTTATAAATCCATCTCCCCTGTTTGGTGTCTTCATTCAAGTATATTTTTGTTATGCAAATGACGACAACTCTATTAGCACGCATCGTTGGACGTGCATTGTCCGAACCAGCTACGCTTGGTTTTATAGGTTAGGTCGTTTGATATTAGTGAAACTCACCTCGATCAACGATCTTCCCGAAAAGATTCTTGCCGCGAAGAAAATTCCTTGTCGAGCAGTTCCATCGTCGGTTGCGGAACTGATGCTGACACTCGTGGATGGCCATATTGGCCCCTTTGGCGATGGCGACGAGTACGCCGGGATTTTCACGTGCCAACCGCCGCTGTTTTCTTCGCAGCGTGTTGTGCACGGAGTGGTCCATGTAGATGAGGTTCGGGGACAGCGGTGAGAGATTATTCGGTTCGCCGGCTTTTGCAATGCCCCTGAAACAGTTGACAAAATTGGTGATTCAATGCTCAACTTCAGAAGCCTCGCCTACATGTCCACACACACATGCACACGCATTCAGGCCGACACACACACAGATCCGTGTAAGCTCGTGCGCGCGAGAAGAAGTTGAAAAGCGTGAGAACGACACACGCGTTTTTATCTAGATTTCGAAAGAAATGTGGAAACGAGCCGAAGCCGATGCCCAGATTGAGTGGCCAAGATGCGTACGCGTATGCATGCACATGCATCGCCATCGACAACGGCAGCAGTCATGTGTGCCGGCTAACCCCTTATCTATGAAATTCCACGACCGCCGCAAGAATGAGACCATTCGATGGAAGAGGTATCTCACATATCGCCACACAAACGGTCATAAAAACGACCATCGGAGCAAAACGTTCAAACATCCGACCACACCACCAACACAGGTCGTATATACCAGGTGTTGCCAGAAATCACCCACATTTCCTGCTCAGATGGACAATTTGTCCAAAACGGCGACATTTCCATCAAAATGCTATTGACTTCGAAACCAACAACAGCACTATGGTAAAAATGTCAACAATTCGGACAGAGTTTGATTCATTTTCGATTATATTCAATGTATCATACATAGGGTGAGAAAGAAATATATGGCTTGTTAGCTTTTGAATATAGTTGTAAAATTCGCAGGATACATTTCATGATATGAAGAAAAATTAGAGTTTGCGAAGAGTTAAAATTTACTGAGTTTTTCACATAAATCGTTAAAATATTTGATTGATAACACACATCTTTGTTTGTTTTTAAAATGTTCTCATTTATCTGTGAAATGATTTTGGTGCCAAATATCAATTTATCGTCTTGGTGATTTCGATGCTAAGCGACGAACCCGATTAGTCATAATTTCACACTATTAAAAAATTTAGGTCAATTTTCTCAAATAAGTTACAAACGTACTTGTAAATACTGAATTAATATTTAATTGAAATAAAAATATTTGCAGGTTTTTGAAACCAATATTGAATATCTTATGTGTAAATCACATGGTAACTTCAACGCTGGCAAAGAGAAACCCGCACAAGTTGGAAGATTTATTTAATTTCCTAAATTTACGTAGATATATTTTTCTGATTATGATTAATTCATGAATAATCATTTTTTAAGGCACGTAAAATTCAAATTTGATTGAATAGGAATCAAATGAGTTTAAAAGTATTACTATAATTATTAATCTCGAGTAGTCTTGAATAATTCCGTCGAAATTGTCAGTAATCTAAATCGAATTGGACCGATGACGTTCCTTTTATCGTTGTTATCGCAGAACAAGGAAGATAGTTTGGAACGCGTGCGTCTGTAAAAGAAACGCACCAAAACGCAGGCTGGACATAAAGTTAAAGAGTTGTAAAGAAGCATAAAGAAAAAGCAGCTGACAGCCGTGATTGATCGCGTTCGTCGTGCATGTTCGAAGGAGGAACATTGTAAATCTTTATTGTCAAGAACGAATGTGACTTGACTGCATATCACTCGTGGTAGATAAGTGTAGTAGTAGCACACGAGTGCACACATGTGCTGAAATCGGCGAGGACTCGCGAAGGACTTGGCAAACCGGCGGGCAAAGTCTCGTGACATTCCTCCATTGATTTGCGCTTGATTTATGTAAAATTGTAAAATATCACTGATTGCAACTCACCACCACATTGATCCTTTGCCTCGTCCTTTGCTTCTGACGTCGGCCTCGCATTCGCATCCACTGGCAGCGAGCAGAAGCACCAACGCGCACAAACCGATCACAAAACTTTCCATTGTTTCTCGAAGTGTTCGAATTTCGCGCTCAAAAGTTCCGATGGTTCGCGCTCACGCTGGACACCCGCACTGGACGCACGAAGAGCGAATTGTAAACAAAAGTCTGGACGGAGGGCGCACGCTTCGAAGCTCAGTCATGGATTTCCGTGCGCCTGCCCCGAAAACGAACGCTTTGCTCGGGGGTTGGATGTGAAGTAGGGGGATGCTTCACGGATGGACCTCAAGTTCGGCGCGAAGGTGAACGATTGCTACCGATACCCTCTGGGCTTCTTGTTCGCTGGTGCTGCCAAACGAAGTTCGTCGGCGTTGTGCGCTGTGGCGGCACCCGAATCCGGTGCCCTTTTCTCTCGAGGAGGAGTCTTCGCTTCCTGTCTGTCCTTCGAATGGACGCGCGCGTTCTCACCACCACTCGCCACCACCCGCTCTATCTGTGCGTGAGTGTGTGCTTGTGTGTGTGTGGGTTGGTGCGTGCAATGCGTGCAAGTCGCGTTTCTTGTTTGGGAAAAGCGGTGTTGTCCACCCACAGGTCAGCGTGCAACTAATGCGAATGCAATGCGCCGGCAACGCGAGCATTTGCTCCTGCCGGCTGATGCTGCTGCGCGCTCCACGTGTGCGTTCGCACGCCCGCCTGCATGGATTCCGCAGCGGGCCACTCGGATCCGCGTTCCACGCGCGCACCAATCGGAAGCGTTGGGCACGCCTCGGAAACTCGTCGACGATGAGCTGCAGGAACGCCATTGCAGCTCGTTTCTCAGGCGGTTACGACTCGCTCCTGGCCACCGGTCACTTTGCTTATCCGCTTGCTGCTGTTGCTCCTGCGCGCAGAAATGCAGGAGGTGAGGATGAGTCCCCCATGTGCCTAGTCGGCAGTGGGGGCATCCGGACTATTCTTCTCTGCACCAAACACGATTTCTGTATGCAGGATTTTATAAGCGTAATTGTTCTGCTGGCGTCGTTTTTTTGTCCAGCTTCGTTGAAGCATTTTTAATCGGACCACACGTGCATTCCATTCCAGCCAGTTACCAGCAGGAACGTTATACATTTGCTGTATGTAGACCTGCGTTCTCATGATTTTTTCATGAAAAATTCCTGGATGAATATATCATGATGAGGAAATAACCGTACGGAATGTTGGGCTCAAACGTAAAGTGTTTAGTAACCCAGTATGTATTTCAATTTATAAACATTTTTAAATTTCCGAATGTTCATCTCTAATAAGATTCAGAAATATTTTCCGCAATATCCCACCTAAAAGCAAATATCATTCAAATTTATTAAAATTTGCAAATTTACAAAGTAAGTACTTTATAACAAATAAATCAAAAATAGACTGTCAGTCAATAAGTGTATAGAAAAAGAAATTTTGTTGTGATAATTGAACTCATGCGTAGAAAACCAAATAAGATTTGGCGTTTTATCCGTTTTGCAATCGGATAAAATTACCTCCAACTATTAAATCAATTATTCTTTTATTTATCTATACCGATAATAGCAATTATCGATGAAATAAAGAAATTTAAATTTAATAAAATAAAAATCAAATTGATGAAGAAATTTTAACAATCAAGAATTCATAATCAATAAAAGATGGTTCGTTTCATTTACATAAATTTTCGAAGATAACTTTAATTCGTTCAATTATCATTCTAAATAGCATTCGTTCTTTTCATTTTATCAGGATAAATGTTCGTTTTTCACATTCGATGTTGTTGTCTATAAGGAATTTATCGCGTTCATCTCTGCAAATCCCTGGACAACAAAATCTCATGAAAAAGACAAACATTTATCCGATAAAATCAGAAACACACTATTTTTCATTTGTGAAATATTTGTTATTTGAACTTGTTTCCATGTCTCAGAAAATGCAGCTTTCTAATTGTACATTGCACATATTCTATATTTTCATCTGTTGCAAATTCTAAGTAATTTCATGTAAAATGGTTATTTCCAATATAATTATGTGAGACTTTTACGGAAATTCGGATTTAAATTCTCAAATATACAAGAAATGTTATATCGAAAATAGCAGAAATAGCAAACATAGATAAATAGTCCAGAGTAATTTCACGAGTGCTTTTCGTATTATCAAATAAATGTTGGTTTTTTATGAGATTATTTTCATATCTAGGAGTTTGTCTAGGAAAATGGTCAGCTATTATCAAAAATGCGAAACCGTAGATGGAAAGTTTTTGCGAAGACCGTTTTTTGGGATACAATCTTTATAATTTATGGCTTATGAATATGAATGTGAAAAACAAATATTTATCCAAGTAAAATGAAATGTACAAAGGATATTTATGTTAATTTCCGGAATAATAATTAACTCAAAAATTTATTTGAAACCAAAACGAAAAATTATTTGTTGTTTTTCAGTTTGTAATATAATAATTTTAAACATCACAAGATATTTATAAAAATAAGATGTCAGCATACGTTTAAAATATAATCCTCCAGTACAAAATAAATCGGTTGAAGGATCTTTTAAATACAATATTGACTCGCGCAACAACTACAACGAAACAAGTCTTATTGTCAAACGATCCCTTCGTAATTGAAAATAAGAAAACTCTTTTGGACAAATCCCCTCAACATGTAGCAATCTACTAGACAGTACCTGCACTTACGTAACTTATCTTGTTCCCCAAACTTGAAATATTCTTCGTCTTTCACTCTTGGCATTTATCCATTTCATTTCTTTGGCTAATCGCTTTTACATTATTATACAAAAGCAACTTGTTTTAATGCCATGTCCTCCATATCCTGCTCAGCGAACAAGAATTGAATAAATCGTGAGAGATGAGCTGAATGAGCTAGGAAAAGCTTATTCCCAGAAACGAGCTTACTAAATGCTTGACAGATACAATGTTAACACTGTATACATAGAATCACTGTTTCCATCCTTTTTCAATATCAAAATAAAATATACAAATAGGACACATTGAACAAGGCTCTCAATGGGATTGATACGGATCTGGCATCAAATTGGTCTCTAGTGATTTGAGGATGCCTATTGATTTTAATTTGTCATAAAATGTCAAGTTAACACGTGTTTCCGCAAATGCGAATGATCACTGCTCGTTTCAAGTGATCGATCAATTCGCAGATGTAAATGTCAAAAAGTGTAGTATACCAACAACTGCTGACAAACATACTCCGAATTCAATCGTGCTGGTTGGATCTCTGCATGAATGGAGGTGATTTGATGAATGAAATCACATCGCTCGAGATGCTCGATATTCATGCACGAACTATTAATTAATTATCATTTGTATCAACTGATATTAATCGTTATTACCAGCGATGATTATCAAGATTCGATACTATACTCCAGTGAGTCAACTTGGCTCGGAAAGCTTGAAGTCGGACCGGATCGACTGGGAAGCACCAGGAATGTTTTGGTAGCGTGAGAGAATGGCATGTTCCCATCAGACGCGGCTGCGGCGCGATTGGCAGCGATCCATCGCACATCGATCGAACGAGATTACAAACAAATGAGGGGCCGACGACGACGAGGTGCGAGCACGTCGAAAGAAATCCGACGACGAGCGAGGAAAGCAACGTGTCATCATCGTGGTGCCGAGAAAAGAGCGTCGAAAAGCTTTTAACGCAACTTTATTAAATTAAGCACTTAATTTGTGTGCTGAAAACTGAAATATACTGTAACGCTGTGCGTGTGAGCGGCACGAAACATGTTTCTTTACTTTCCCACTTGACATTTTTACTTAGCACCAAGTGCACTGCCACGGACAGGCTTCCTTACAGCCGCGATTTTTCAAATTTACGACCTGTCTAATCATTAGCAACGCAATAATTTTAATAAGTGTTTTTGTTTCGTTGTTTGCGAGCTTGTATAACAATAAAATCTAAAAGAATGCTTTCCTTATGGAGAATTTACATGGAGACTTCAATGATTTTCCCACAACAAGCGACGAACCCGTATTGAAAATTACAAGGTTTTTAAATTTCACAACACAAATTCAAGTTGCATTATTTGAGGGCGATATATATTAAAATTAATATTAATAATTAATCAAAAGTGTCATTATTTCTAAATTTTTAGCAACAAGTGCACTACCACAACTTTTTCCTTACAGCAACGATTTTCAAATTTACAACTTGTTTAATTAATACCAACGCAAAATTTTTAATAATTGTATTTGTTTCGTTGTTTGCCAGCTTATATAACAATAAAATCTAAAGGAATGCTTTCCAAATGGAGAATTTACATGGAGATTTCAATGATTTTCCTACAATGAGTGATGAATCCATATTGAAAATGACAATGTTTTTAAATTTCACAACGCAAATTCAAGTTGCATTATTTAAGGGTGATATATATTAAAATTAATATTAATAATCAATCAAAAGTTTCACTATTTTTAAAATTTTACCTCCAGGTGCACTACCACAGGGTTTTCCTTATAGCAATGATTTTTTACATTTACAACTTGTCTAATTATTACCAATGCAATAATTTTACTAAATGATTTTATTTAGTTATTTGCGATTATAAAACTATAAAATATGAAGAAATGCTTTTGTTATGGAGAATTTACATGGAGATTTCAATGATTCTCCCACAACAAGCGACGAACCCGTATTGAAAATTTCACAACGCGAATTCAAATTGCATTATTTGTGAGTGATACATGTATTAAAACTGTTATCAGTAATCAATCAAAAGTCACTATTTCTAAAGGGTTTTTGTTTCGTTGTTAGTGTGATTGTATACCAATAAAATCTAAATAAGTTAAATTCTTACGAAGAATTTAAATGAAGGTTTCAATACGTGAGCGAACGACGACGAACCCATAGTGAAAATTATAATATTTGAAATTTAAAAATGCAAATTAAAATTGCATTATTTGAGGGTAAAATATAATTATATTTTAACAGTAATCAATCGAAGAAGCAACTACTCCTAAATCTTTTAGCACCAAGTGCACGGCCACAAATAGTTTTCCTTGTAGCCGTGATATTTCAAATTTAGGACTTGTTAATCATTAGCAACGCAATAATTTTCATAACTGTTTCTGTTTTGTTGTTTTTGAGCATGTATAACAATAATTTCTAAAAAAATGCTCTTCTTATGTGGATTTTACATTGGGACTTCAATGGTTCTCCCATGACAAGCGACGAACCCTTATTGAAAATTATAATATTCTTAAATTTCACATTGAGACTCAAATCTGTCAAATGACTTGTCTTGCCAGTCTATATGATATAGTAATTCCATCAAGGTTTAAGACAATTAACTCATTAATTTGGACATTTTTCGAAAAACCGCAGATAAAGTACTAGAAGGGCTGGACCACTGACCGCAAAAACGCACGCAAATGAAAATCCAATATGAAACAACGCGTGCTCGCTGCTCTTGAATCTTGTGGACGGGATGTGTTTGAGTGACCACCCAAGCAACACGTCGCATGCGTTTTCGTTGTCGTGCGGAGCCGTTGTCGGTATCCGTTGTTGCGGTTTCAGTAAAATATAATGACCACTGATGGGGCTCCCTGTGGTGTGATATTCCTCACTTTGAGAGCCGCTCTGCATTCGCCGAGATGGCCGACAAACACACCAGCTAAATAGTACCGAACACCTTTTACCCTGTCATTTATCTATTGTTCCGTACCATTACTGACAATTACTGATAATTGCATGGATTCTTAATGTTTTCCGCACATATTTTCACTTTTTTCTTGTGCGTGAACTTCGGAGCGTTAATGAAGCAGTTAATAAATAGAAAAGCGGCGCAGCTGTCAATCTGCCAGCCGGGTGACACTTGAGAGCTGAATGGGGTACTTGAACATGTCTAAATGTTGGCTGCTAGTGACTTGTGTCTAAGAGATTATTTCCTCAAAATAAATAAGACAAGAGGAAGTTCCCAATACATATTTAAATAGTACTCTCCAAGAAAAATTATCCGGACGAAATATTCGAGGTGATAATTTAATGTCTGAGTTGAATCTTCGAAGGGCCTCCACATTCCAGATTCCGAAATAACTGAATGGGTGTTGTTTATGAAAATTTCTCTCAGAGGTGGCATCAAAAAAATGCATCGAGGTGAACCTACACATCAAAAGCGGCGCAAGCGGCGCCGAAAAGGCACCCATTCACGCTTCCATCCAACATCAAAAAAGCAGCAAACATATCTATTTCATTTTCTCTTATAGACTTACCGGTAGTTTCTCAGGAGGTCTCACTCACTCATGTTCTGCAATCCTTGGTGTGCTTGAACAATTTTTGTCTTCGCTTAGCTATTAGACCTACCAACATGTCGAAATCAGTATTGAAGTGATTGAAGGTGCGTAATGCCCATCCACATTCGGACGACCTAGACCTCTTGGGTGGCGCTCCCTTGTGCCCCACATTGGACCGAAGCCCGAAACGAAATGCGTGACGAATCGGTGTGAATTCGATTAGCGGTCAGGTACAAGGCTCCCCGAATGGTAACATAGACAGATACAATAAATGCTAATTTTATTGAACTTTCTTTCAGGCTCTTCAATAGCCCCACGTTTCTGTGGCGTCGAAATCATTGAAACCTTCCCGGCGACAGTATGTCATATGCGGATAGCTTTTCGGAGACTTCCTCGACTTTTCCGTTATTATCTGTTTCTATATGGCTTTATTGCCATATATATATATATAGGTAGAATGTTTGGTTGCTTGTTCCATGGTAATAGAGTTGTAATACGCTCCACATGAATCGACATCTGCATATGAATGAGACTCATAAACATGCCCTTTGTCAACACCTGAGCGGACGGCTCACTCACTCGTTCACTCGATTGCTTCTTGTAGCGGCAGCAATGGCAGCAATACAAGAAGAGGGCGCTTTTAGTAGTGAGTAATGAGAAGTGCCGTAGCCACGAGAGGTTCACCCCCTGGGTGTTCGGACCTCATAAAACATTTTGTTTATTGTATTTGCCCAATTTATTGCGTCCCTCAAACATGGGCCCATCCATAGCTTGCGTTTGCGTTTCGTTGATCATTCATGACCCGATGACAGAATGATCTACGTGTTCAGTCTGTCTGAAGCTGTTCATTGATGTACGGTTGAATCTTATCAGCATGTTACTGCAAGGTAGTAAATATTAGTGAGTTTATGGCGGTGCAATTTCTTCAGGGTAGAATTCTTTGGAATTTATCAAGCTGCAGATTTCTTGCATATTTATTTTTAGTGCAGGAAATTCTTTGATGGCTGGCTAGATGCCAAAACAAATATTGTAAAATTTTATACAAGCCAAGTTTTTGTGGGTTTTTTTATTCGGCAAAGAGTTTTACGCAGAATTGCAAATTCCAAGGAATTGTTGCTGGTTGTATAATAACGTCAAATAATGGCAATATTTTAACCGACTATTTTCCTCGTTCTAAAACTTGCAATTTGATATTGCAATTGATACCATACCGCTTTTACTGAAAAATAACGTGCAATCTCTGTCCAAATCAGATAAAAAGTGATAAAAGGAAAGCTTAGGTTTTATTTCTGAACAATTAATGAAAATTCACGGTGGTCCAGGAAAACTTATTCAGTTAAAAATGTTGAATTAAAATGAAAGTCCCCTGCTTCAACGGTGAATGTGGAGTTATTTGAATTTCTTGAAAAGCGCAACGAATCGTTATCCTATTCCGTGCACGGTTAAAATTTATATGTCGGAGTGTCAAAGATATATGAAAGCCCATAACTCGTTGGTTCACAAAGTGGAGAGCCGAATTTATTTAAAATATACAATATTTTTTATTCATTTCCCTTTGCTGAACTTATGTAACAGTAAACATTTTGAAGATGGTAACGCATATTCGCAGGTTTATGGTCGCGCAATTCAAGCGGGCTGTTGGTAAAAATTTAATTAGTTTCGTAAACAATAAGCCATCGTCGCCGATTTGTCACACTTTCCATGTCGCGCCTGTTCTTCTTACGAAACACCTTTGTTTTAAATCGCTGCATGTGCATGCATATTGGGACACTCAAATTACATAAATTATTTTTTGTCGACACCTTCACACGAATGCGAGGTCCAAATCAATTATATGCTCATTGCGCGTCAACAAAAACAATTGTGAATTTCTTTATTTTTTGCAAGGGCATCAATCTCTGATTGAATTCGACACCGTCAAAAATCGATTTTCATGATCTTAAGATTGATAAATTTTATAAGAAATGTTTATGTAGTTCTTTGTTGAGATTCATGTTATATATAAATTTTTACAACAATTAGGAATTTTACAAAAAATTGGAGCATCTTACAATTTCATCTCTTCTTCAATATTTAGCAATAAATCATAACAGCACCACGGGGTTTGACATGGTGCTTGCACAAACAAAACTGACTCCGAAGAACCATCAAAGGTATTCGAAAAGAACAAAATGGCATTAGGCAATAATTATTAGCATCTCTTGGAAAAAATAATGAAATGATAATAGAGTCCTCATGGTCTGTGGTCGCCCCTCTCACACAATGAAAGGTTGTCATGCACGTAAAATGCACCTAAATGTTCATAAGACTCTGAAAAAGAAATCTATGTGTTAAAGTTGGAAAAGAGAAACGCGATCGGCGTATCGAATCAGGAATCCGCTTTGACTGTGTGGGCTTCAGCTTCAGCATTGATCGTTTTAACTTGGAATTGGGGGTCTTCGTCTTCATGCATTGAGCAAGCAGTGCTCAAATGTCCAGGTATACCATAACAAAAAACAGATACAAATTAATATATCTTCAGCCATGTTTTTCGCTTAGCACCTTCGAGTTGGTGTCAAGGCGTTGCCACACCATTCAAGAAAATGTATTTGTGTATGTGTGCCAAATGGGAGAGACAGGCGGAAGGTTTCCAGTTCGGTATGTGCAACCTACAAACTGAATGCTTGCAAAAGGTACAATACTCAATGATCATCGAACAATTAAATTTGGCGACCACCATCTGCGATTACAAATTGTTTGTCTGAGGGTGGTTGTCAACGCTGTAGATCTTATGTTTCCATTCTCGATGATTAATAGAAACATTGCAATATTTGAATTATTAATTTGGCTACTTTTCCAATTCTGATTATTACCAACCACCTCTTCGCATATTATCGTGGGCGGTTTGCTCGCTGATGAATGGGAAACCATCGATACTGTTCTCAATTTTGCGCCTTACTTCAACTGCAAAATAGAAGAATACACCTGAAAGGATACAGGAACTACACCGCATCAAAGCATTCGCACAATGAATCAATAGATATAGGAGTATTACAAATCGCAGATGAAAAAAGGCGATGCCTGTAGCTTTTGTTCGTGCGTCGAAAATAAAACTGGTAAGCAACTTGTTGTCGCTGTTTTTGTTGTTATGGATGCATCCAGCTGAAATGAAATAATGATAAAAACATGCAGCTCGCCATGTAACAACAATGTGAACACGCACCACGAGCAGGCAGCTCCGTGGAGGAAACGGGACCACACGCGTACTCCGAACGTTAAAAAACGCGCAACGGGTACGAAACGCTCCGAGGGCTGAGTGAATCAAAACTAGAGCTGTCCATAAACGAAGATTCGACGCATGAACTTCAAAGACCATGTAGTAAATAAGGAACGGGTACAGAAGAAGTGCATGCACTCGTATGGTTCCAATGGTTCCGATAGCGTGACGTTGATTAATAATTTCGTGCGCTTTATGTGCTCATTCGCTGGTTCCTGCCTTGGATGAGATTCACCTCGCAGTGATACGAAAGTGCGTCAAAACAATGGTACGGTTCGCTCGTTTGTTACAAATGGATTAATTTCATTCATCTTCGTTTTTATTGCCTTTCTATACGGCTTGATTAACTATCCCAGCTTCTTTAGTTGATTTCTTGAAGCAGCCAACATATTTCATGTTAATTAATCTTACTTTTAACGGGCTACAACATTTTATTTCAGATTGATTACTCAGTCTTGATTTTTCTCACGATAATATTAATAACAATTAAATGTGTATTTAAACTCTACTTACTCTAGGAAATTTTTATTTTACTTGAGCTCTATTAGAAATTGAGCTCGGAAATTCATTTTGTTTTTCTTGACAGAGGATTTAATTGTATTTTTTTGCACGAAATTGCTTTCCGCAGAACCAAATGGAATTTCCTATACGTGTTTTTAGTTGCTATATTATTTTATCTTACTGGAGTGTATAATGTTGCATTTCCTATGGTCGTTTTTAGTGACAAAAATTATATATTTTTCACTTGTCAAATCAGTGACGCACATTTTTCTACAAGTGGGAGAAATGGATGACATCTTACAAAATAAAGTGGATTATTACTAAGATATCAAGATTTTAAGGTTTGGCAAACATAATGTTCAAACAAAATTCTGACGATTTAATTGTGACAGTTGAAATGTCATATCAAAAATTGTGGAAGTAATTTTGTATTTTGTTGCTTCTTGGGCAAATTGTATCAAATTTTCTCCAGTAAGATAAAATGTCATATATTACACGTGTGCGAAATGCCATAACAAACTCGTGAAATTTGTGTATCACTCATTTATAATTTTACATTTCTCACACTTATAATATAATGTACGATACTTGCTTAATAAGTGACGTATATTTTTCTACATGTGCGAGAAATGAATGACATCTCATAAAATAAGGTGTTCTTGTCAATAAGGTAATAATGTGCCAACTCAAACGAAATTATGACAATTGAATTTTAAAATGTCATATAAAATTGTGGAATTAATTTTTGATTTTGTTACTCGAATCAACTTTTCTCCAGTTATATGAATGTAATTTATTACACGTGTGCAAAATGCGAGTAAAAACTCGTGAAATGTGCATATCACCCGTTTATAATTTTGCATTTCTCACACTTATAATATAGTCAACTATTATCTTATTAGATCATGTAATCTATGTATGTTACTAGTGACAAAAACTGAATATTATTCACTTGTCAAATAGGTTACGTAAAATTTTCTACAAATAGGAGAAATATTTACGTCTTATTTTACAAGTAACAGAAATGAACGTGTGTATCTTAATGTTTGCAAACGGTTTAACAAAATGTATGTATTACTATTTAAAACTTTAAAATCTAAGCAGTTAGTAAGAACAAGTTTTTTAACTCTTTAAATGTAAAGTTGCCAGCTAATACCATCTTCAGTTAAAGAAACCTTTTCCATGAAGTAGCAAAGAAGTGGAGAAGAAAAGGATTTATTATGAATCCGTTCCTCATGGTTGGACAATACTTGGACAATACCTCATCCAGAACCATTGACAACTTTACACCTAGCGAATGCGAAGATCAGGCATGCGAGCGAAGAATAAATAAGTTCCGCATTGCAGTAAGGAGCATAGGACGTAAACTGTTGTGAATCCCTGAAGTTGATAGTGATTAGTGGCAGGATAGAGAGATTATCCGTCACTACCATTACGTGGTATTATGTTCTGAATGGCTTTAGATGGCCAAAATTGCAATAACATGCTTTCCGTCATAAATCACAAATACCACTTCTTCGTCGTCTTATAGGATGGTTGGCTCAGAAGGAATTCTTTATTTCCTTACACAATCCACCCCACACTCACGATACATGAATAGTAATAGTTTTGACGCTTAAAGACAATTTGTATTATAACCTCTAAAGCGACAATAGAAGTATTATCTAGGACTCACTTCGCAAAGTTAGGTGTAAAGCAAGCATCAAACTGTAAGACGCCAAAATCTTAACTCCAAAATTGGAAACTAATTCCAATATTAATTTACTTCAAGCAACTACTTACTACTGACATGTTATTTTAAGGATGTTGATTACTTGTAATTCGCTAATTCAAAATGGTTGCTCTATCCCAATTATGAAATTATTAAATTATTCCGGTTGTAAATTTATTCTGCCAATATTTGGCCGTTTTTTAATGGTAATTTAACACCTGAATCACTAAACTAAAAGCAAATATGCACGCGCAAACACGGCAAGGCAACGAGAAAAGAGTTTGTGTCAATTTTCCGGTCCTTAAAAACGTCGCCCTCCAATCAAACAGCCAGAGTATATGAAGATATTTGTTTTCTTTTTAAGAAACACATCGCCCAGCAGGTCAACATTAAACAACGGACGACAGGCGCGTGAGGAGGAGGAAACAAAAACGGCATTAATCTGAAAGATATACAAACCAGTACGTTCGGCAAACTCAATGAACGTCTTGCAGAGATACAAGACGTCACAGAAGAGAGTATGTTTATCTATTGACACTTCTATTGACTTTTCACTTAAGAACCTTTCCTTCGTCCATTGTTTATTGTTTTCTATGTTTTTCTAGGCTCGTCAACATCGTACCTTTTTGAAATTGAAGTTATTATCAAACATTCCAATTATAAAAGACGTGATTACAAGTGCAATTAATTACCTCACTTCCGTTTCGATGGGTTCTAATTAAATTAATAATTAAGCTAAGCGGGAGGTGCTGATAAGATGAATGATTCCGTCCTGGTCGCGTTGGCTGTTTGGGACTCATAAAGCTTCTGGTATCGCATGGTTATCACTTGCACATGAAAGCGGGCCCGATAAGCAATAGTGCAACGGTTAGGAGGCAAACGGTAGAAGACCACCCCAACGCTTAGTTCTGCTGGTAGCTGCTGTTGTTCCTGTAAAGAGGAGCCGTTTCGGCGAGATAGCAAAGTTGTAAAGATATTCTACCGCTTTTTAGAGCTTTAAATGTGCATGCATGGTGAGTTCCTTCCAAGCGGTTGCATGCTTGGGGAAAAATGTGGATATAACTTAAGTATACTGTATTTTGAGGACGGCAATTTAGGGGTGGGCTATTTTGCTCTTCTTTATTTCTTTATAGCTAGTAAGCAGCTTTCAATTGACGCTTGGATGATTCCATGCTAAGTGTAGGAAAAGAACCAACAAATAAGCGCTTAGGTTTTTATTGCTTTTTGCAGCAGTAGAATCAAACTCAACAATTATTATTGAAAAAGTAGTATTCATTGCGTTTATTTTTATTTTCAAATATTTCATTATCTAAATATTTATGTCATTTTGTAAGTGCCTAATTCAACAGAAAAATTGCGGTTTAATAAAAAACATCATCTTTAAAACCGTTTTAATTGGATAATACAAAAATATTTTAAAATATTTGTTGGATATTGATTAAAATATGTAGTGTTAAATATTTAAAACATAAGTATTTTTAGGTCATGCTATATTGAAATCTGCTCAGTGTTTATAAAACTTTTATAAAATAAGTATTGTTTTATCCACGTTGCAACTGAATAAAGTTAGCTCCAGCACTATAACATTCGCTAAAATCTTGATGACAATTTTTAATATCAGCTCCCTGAAGAAGGCAGAGCGTCGCCAAAAATCGATTAGGAGAAATATAACATCAACAAATATAAGATAAGTGCTATTTCCTTTAAAATTTCTTCGTGTTAGTTGCAAATAAATTTTCGGAATTCATTCGGCAATATATTATTCTGAAATGTATCCGTACTTTTTATTTTTCACATATGAGCTTGTTGCTAATAAGGACATTCCTATGCAACAAAATATCATGAAAAACACACATTTATCCGATAATATGAAAAGCACTGTAACTGCTGTTGTTAGTTGCCCATCAGTAAAATATTATATTTTGCATAATAAGATAATTTTATGAAATGTAAAACAAACAAAAATTTTTTTCTTATGTTTGGTTCCCATGAAGGAATATCGAAATCTACACAGAGAAAATTTAAAATAAATTTGCCGAAAGGAATTATGGACCAAAATTGTTTTTTTTTTAATTGAATACCCCAAACCCCATTCATGTATCACATGTTTTATTTTCAACAGTAATAGCACGAGTGCTTCTCATTTTATCGGATAAATGTTTGTTTTTCACGAGAATTTGTTGCCTAGGAATTTGTCGAGAAAAACTGTCAGCTATCAATAACGCGACACCGCAAGTGGAGCGTTTTTGGTTCGACAGTTTTTCGAGACTTTTCCCTGTTATGTTATGTTTAATGTAATTAATTCGTAAATTACAATTAGTACATATAAATACTTTTTTTAAGCGAGAGGAAACAATTATTTCAGTATCCTGAGTTGATAATAATCATCCCTGAAAAAATATCCCATTCATTATTATTTAGGATTTTAAAATATGAAATGTTTCAACAAGTCACTCTCGACGTTTTATATATAACACGATTTTTCTAGTATTTATTACCGGAAGAATAATGTTATTCACTTTAACTTGGTATTGGTTCCATACTTTACATTGCAATCCATATTTGCAAAATGAATAAATATAGGTGCATAACTATGGAAACCCAAAATCACAATGCTTACTTCAAATATTTACCTTGAGTAATGCAATAAAAGCCTTTGAATAAAAGAAAAGTGAAAAGTGTAAAACACACCTATTGAACCTTTAAATATAGTTTAAAGCAAAAAATGGGCAAATATTGAACATATTCGTCAGTGGTATACCTACCTTTGTTAATGTACAGGATGTCTTAATTGTTATTGGTAAGGACATCTCCAATGGAGAGAATGAGTTTTGATTTGACTCCTTGTAATGTTTTGTTTTATATGGGAACCGCCTTGCTGATGAATCAGACCATACGTTTTCAAAGAAGTAATGAAGACATCGCAATATTCTAAAGTGGACAGTTGTATTCTACAACTTCTCTTCATATCGCGTGCAACCCGTGCCAATTCCTTTGTGCAATCCTGTTCGATAGTTTCAAAGTCTATAAAACTGATGACGAAGCTGATCACTAAGCGCGATGTAAACGGATAGAAAGATTAAATTCGTATTCTGCAAGTGTCGTTCCATTTCGGCCAAATGAGTTCGCGACGAAAGGATGTACGTTGGTGCGATAGTTTTCCTCTTGTTTGTGCTATGCATCAATTTCTACGGCTTTCATCAAAGTGAAACTACTGCACAACTAAATAATACAAAACTTCATGTGAACAATTCAAGGTATAGCAGCGCAAATTTGATTTATGTAAATTAATAATAATAGTGGTATCTGAATAAAATTTTAGCACAAACTATAATTTATCATCGGCAATATCGGTTGGACCTGGAATTGGAACAAACAAAAAGAAGAAGAGTTTGATAGCACTAATATTCCTAAATAAAACAATGAAAAATGAAAATACCGCAAAATTTTCTTCTTGTAAATGGCTCCGAGGATATAAAAAACAGTTTCATCAATGCACTAATCGGCGAGGATTTGCGAAAGTTCTACAAGATGCAAAGCAATTGGCTGTGACGCATTGTCAACAACAATTTAGGTTAGTATCGTTACACGAAACATTTCTTTCGAAATACATAATATTTATTTAAAAAGTAGATAATAAAATAATAATAAAAATAAGGTTACCTTTCTTACATTTTACTATAAAATTAATCTTGCATAATAAGACATCTTTTCTGAAAAAAGACATCGAGGATGGCTAATTACTTTTTCATATCTTTTAACGTTTCTAAGATTTTCCATTAAAACATCGAAATTAGTCCACCTTCAAGAACGAATCTTAAAGGCATATGTTCAACTTTTTTTTAGTTTTGACCGGTGGGATTGTACAAAAGTGCAAAATACAATGTTCAAGCGCATCTATCGTGAGACAGCCTTCATGCAAGCACTAACTGCTTCAGCTCTAATGTATTCGGTGGCTAAAGCTTGCAGTGACGGTAAATTACAGAGTTGTTACTGTATGGAACGACCCCGAAAAAGTAATTGTTAGTTTCTGAAATCTTCCCTTCTTGATCATTTTCATAAAAATGAAATTATGCTTGCAGCTAAGTGGAATTGGGTTGGATGTAGTGACAACACAAAAACTGCAAGGAAAATAACACGGAGATTCCTATTGGATGGCAACCAACTGTCCAGTGATCAGAAAAATATTGGAAGAGCAAAACTAAAATTGGAAATTCTCAAAAACAATATTGACATCGGTCTGGAAACTGTCAAGCAGCATAAAATTAACGTTTGCGTTTGCCATGGTGTTTCAGGTTAGCAAATATATAATATTAAAAATCCTACGACTAAATGCATTTTTACAGCATCCTGTAGCTTAAGGACTTGTTGGAAAGTGATCAATAGGGCGTTTTCAGAAATAGCAGATAGTTTGAAATTGAAATACAATTCGGCAATATTGTATAAACCGGAACTATTGAAGAATTCAACCGACACAACGGATGATGTTCCTGAATTGGTTTTTTTGGCACCCAGTCCAAATTTCTGTGATGCAACTAGGGGCAGGCGCTGCAAGAATCATAATCATTGTGCAACATTATGCTGTGGTCGTGGATATGGTACTCAAACGGTGGCAGTTGATAAGAGGTGCAATTGTAAATGGAAAGATTATTTGGATGTTGGCTGTAAAGTGTGTACAAATAATGAGGATCACTTGATTTGTAAATAATGTCATTCCTAACACATATAATAAATTGAATCCTACTGGAATGTATCTAGTGACTGAAAATCAATATTATACCAAGAAGCAAAATAAGTGTACTTTGCTTGCTTTTTTATTTAATTCCCGGAATGAAATAATAGTTACTAAGGCAACTAACATTTAAATGCACATGCTGTATAAACCCAAATAGGAGGGATAACTTAAAATACACAATTTTCAATTGGAAATATTAGATACACTGGTACGAAATTTCATGATTAAATTGTTAATTTAAAGGAAAACTGTTAATAAGGGTCACTGTTTAATTTTGCTGAGCATTTCGCCAAGTTTTGTAAGACTGGTGATAACATTCTACTTATTCAACTTCTAAAAAAAGCGATAAATTATTTCAGAAAACAGTTGTCCTAAAGAAACATTAAAGATTTCCAGTTAGTTTTTTGTTATACCTTGCCGATTAGGAGATTCCTAATTAAAATCACCAATTTGGCAACTCTGTACTTCTAGCGTGAATTAATTAATTATGTCCCAAATGTTTCAGGCTGAAATTCAGAGGAATAAAGAGTAAGTTACTAATCAAATGGTTAATTGATGAATCAGCCCATGTAGAGACATCTGTTGGTAGTCCACAGAACATCTTATAGCATACACGGTTGGTACCTGTAATAAAGGTACAAGCTGCCGTGACTTCAGAGCTATTTGATAAAAGATGTCACTACTTAGTCTCATTAATATTTGAAAATAAATAATAATATTTTACCATTTTTCATTAAAAGTTATATCTGCTTTCATTACATTTTATTCTATATTGTAGATATCGTAAATAATATATGCGTAATCAAAAGGTTCAAGGTTTGTTTAGGCAACACAATATACATGTTAAATTTCACAGGCAGAAAGCTATCACAAATGAGATACAATGGTTATTTGGAAAATTACTCCTTCCAGATTTTAATATAAAAAGTATAAAAATCATGAACCACATGGCAAATGGCCCTTATAAGGTTGGGAAACAAATCACTTCGCAATCCTAATTTTAGAGATAAATATTCCTGCATTCCCATCTGTGGAAAATAATAATTAGTAAAATGTTTCAACAAAGTACTACCTTTAGATTTGTCGTTGGTGTCTATAGAACAGATGAATACGTTTTGTAATTTTGCATTCCTGGGTAGTTTTATACCAGGTATAATACTGATTTGTCCATGTAATTTGGGATTACTTATTTTGTGCCCAACATTTCAGCATTTGTTTTTACGACATTCCTAATTGTGAGTTAGTTATTAACTTATAATCCTCACTGCATTCAGTGCAGTTTTCATTTGCTGAGGGTTGTATACTGCATACTCATTGGGAAACTAATCTTTCATATCTCCATTTGAAAATGGTATCAAAATTACTCATGGCGACGTCCCTCCTAACATTTACATGTATAATCCAAGATTTCAGTATTATAGCTTAACTTTTGAAAGCTATTTTGAAAATTACTACGGAACTAGTATACTCATTAGGATCACTAGAGCCAAGATACAGGGCGCTAGGAAGTTATAATACAAGGGTTCATGTGGAAAAAGTCTCGAAAGATGGGCTTTAGATTCCATCTCAATTATTTCAGTGCGGGCCTGAAAGCTTCAACTTTTAACAAGATTCCAGGTCATCCAATCTATACCTTGAACCAGGAAGTTGGATATAAAATAAGTCCTCTAGAAATACCAATCGAGGCGACACCGTCAGTTCCATCTCATTATCAATTTATCAATTTATAAATTTAAAGATACTGTAATTGTAAGTTATTGTATAATCATTATCATTATCTGCTTCAAGTGTTTGTTCATTGTATGACGCGTGATGAATGTCACGATCAATTAGCTATCGTTAATGATTTTTTATTAATCGCACATGAACGCATATACCTAGCTTTAGTAACACTGTCAGGATATTTGTATAATTTTAGAAATCCTGTTTGAAATTTACGTCCATGCCTAATCACAAGTACCTATTAATTACTTCATAATGACGTTGTTCGTATATTGAATGTAGAGTACTTGTTATGACTTTCTATGCAGTACGATTAAATCATCAAATAAGCCGGTGATAACAATATCATTATAGTCATTAATTAAAACAAATCCCGCAAATTGAAGATTATTGCGTATTAATAAGACTTTAATTAATTGTGCGTATAAAAGCGTAAGAGTCGATTTCGATAAATTTCAAACAACAGTTTTGTGGTAAAAAAAATTGCAACAATTCGTATTTTAAAGAATTTCAATCTAAAATATTAATATGGCAATTTTGTAATTAGTTTATTCATGTTTATTTTAGCTAGGATTAAAAATGGATACAAGAAATTTTTTCAATAATGAACCATTCAAGCGAGCTAGTGAAAATATGAATAGTATTTAAGGTTTATTATAATAAAATTTAATCATTTATCTTAGGCAAACTTTTAGTAGGTGCTGATACGGTTACAAATAATTATGTATAATTTTGGTATCGTCGAATCTGTTTCGAAATATTTCATTGACAGGATAATTGTCAAAAACTTTTGATAAAATAATGGTTATGCTCAGTCAGGCTATCATGTAAGCATTGTTCCTGCTGCCCAATAGCTTAAAGATTACCCCAAAAACCATTTGAAACCCCTAGATATAATAACAAGAGACGCACAAAGTTGGTTTACTAACGAGATAAAAAAACTTTATGAACCGATGTTGAATCTGAAAATCGTTGATGATTTGCCACACAGTCGACATATTTGGAATGATGAAATATGGATGAGAGCAAATGGTCGTAATCGAATAGCTCTGGGCAGTCGAAAATTATGACCACACCAGGATGCTAGATTTTTGGGGAGATTGGCAGGGAACAATTTTGCTGGTAAAAATTCCGCTTCAAAAAATTGCAAAAAATGTTTCAATTATTCGGCTTATTAAAGGACGAATAGCGAACTGATATTATATTTAAAATAGCAACAAGTTACGAAACAAAATGGTACAAATAAATTGGACAATTTTATCTACGTTAATTAAACCAATTAATTTCAGACCGAGATAATGAGTTATTTTTGACTACACCTACTATTATTATTGCTATTAATTTTGGTTGACTCTCATTTCCAAGTAAATATATGTATCAAATTGCTTCTGGTACTGCAATACATTGCTTTACTATATATTTAATAACAATTGGGTAATGCATGTAGTAAAAATTACAATTTCGAATCGTTACATATTTTTCAGAGATTGAATTCTAAAGTAAACTTTTGAATCTAGACAGTTAACCTTCCTATTGGGAAAACAAAAATGGGAGTACGCTCTAGAGCGTAATAAGAAAAGCTTTCAGTTGAATAGGAATAAGTTATGTTTTGAGAACTCCTTTGACCTTAAATACATTTATTATTGTCCATTGTCATGCAAAATCTTATTTGAAGAAGAAAATTCATAATGATAACTGTTACCAAACGCAGATAATCGATTTGCATTACTAAATTAAAAATTAATCTTACAAAAAGCACAAATAGTATATTAATATAATTAACAATATTTAGGTTTATTATAATGTGATAAGACATAATAATAAGACAAAATATTATTTTTAGGGATAATCGGGGGATATCCAGACATAGTCTAACTGTTGAAGCGATAAAGGATGCATTAAACCCAAACTGACGGACGACTGGTTCGTCCTCGCAAGATCAATATTTGACGCAGGCGTTGTGTACCGCTTCCTCTTCGTATCGCATCCTGCGAGGCGACGAACGCGTTATCCTTCGACAGCGGCGCCGTCAGCGGCGGCGTCACGTAGCACACTGTTTGGCAAAAGCCGGGCCGGCACCTTACGCGCTTATTCACAATCGCAATCCGGTGGTTTTTCCGCTCTGTCTTCACGGCGGCAAATTGCGGATATTTATAGCGGGTGGACGCGCTGAGTGCACGAAACCGAATCGGCATGTCGCATTCGCAACGCGTTTCATTGATCATCACCTAGGATCGAGCGTGGCTGCGTGGTAGTTCGTGAAAATTTCGACTGCTTTACGTGCAATGCATTTGCTTGTTGATATTAATGCATCGCGTTCGTGCGACTCGTGTTCGCAATGAAAACGCCTCGTAATGCACGCGTTCGCCAAAATTACTTTCGCCAATTTAATCACAACAGGCAATTTCGGCATGATATTTCCAGAGCGTTGTACTAATCAAGAGAAGTAAATTGTTTACATTCACGACTTTTACGGATTTTTTACTGGTAAGTGTTGATTGTGTTTTTTGCACGTATTTTGATAAAAATATTCTTTAATATTCTCTATGTAATTGAAAAAAATACATTACTGAGGTCACGTACAATATAAATACGTTTAAATATTATTCGAGGATAAAGAAGCATAAAATATAGGAATTAATATAAAATTCATCAAATTTTTTTAACATAAAGTTTACCATGCATATGAATTCATTTGAAATTTTAAATATTAAAGTGTTATAAGAGGATTTTATGTTAATCAATAATAGATTATTGGGTAATTCGGAAGTCTTGTTTGGAAAATATAAGTAAAATAAACACTTAAATATGAGATGTAATACTACATTTATAAATTCTTATAAATATTAGGTTTGTTTAAAAGCATAAAATATGAAAATAGTTTAATTTGAAAGCAACCTACAATAATAAAATATTATGATAGATTCATTGTACACATCATTAAATTTATGGTACAATTAAAAGAGAACAGAAAAACGGAAACGGAAATTCTTTGATATGATAAATTTTATATTTGAAATTCAGTTACTAAATTTAGATTTGGTACACAAGGTAAAAATATTATAATAGTGAAGCATGGACGAGTACCTGTATTCAAGTATAAAAAATTGATACAATAACTTTCAAATTTTCAGTAGTACATATTTAATGAAGAAAATTTATATTTGTATTTCTTTAGAGAAATGCAAAATTATAAATGAGTGATAAACAAATTTCACAAGATTATTTTGGCATTTCGCATACGAGTAATATACAACACCTAATCTTACTGGAGAAAGTTGATATAATTATTCAAGAATCAAACAAATCCCAAAATCGCTTCCAAAATTTTTGATGTGATATTTTAAATGTGACAATTAAATCGTCAGAATTTCGTGTGAGCTGGCACATTATGACCATATTTGATATCTTAGTAGCCACAACACTTTATTATGTGTCATGTCATTTATTTCTCTCACTTGTAAAAAAAAGTATTCATTTCTCCCACTTTTAGAAAAAAGTTCCCATTTGACAGGTGAATAATATTCAACTTTAGTCACTAAAACAGGCATAGGAAATTCTAGATTATACTCTCCTGTAAGATAAATTATATTGATATATGTTATATTATATTTTTATATATTATATTATATTTTTCTACGACCATAAAGCATTTGTATATATGCAAAATTCTCAATCATAGACCAAATTAGTTTCAAATATTTAAGTTTTGGCAAACATCATCATGATTATCCAAGTCAAACAAGATTTTGGATTAATTACCTTAGATATTTCTTGACATGCAGAATAATGGCTAATTCTATATTATGTTACATATGGTCAATTCTTTTTCCTACCAAAATTGGTAAAATATGTGAAAATATCAAAATATACACTAGAATATCATCCATATTATTTAGGTAATAATAACCTTCCAAGATGAACTTCTTGTAAATCGAAAAGAAAAAAAGCGAAACTGTACTCAGAAGTAGGACGTCCTCGATGCCACTATATTTTACACTACCACTTGCTTACATAAACTGCACATCAACCTGAGATGAAGAGATATAGATGCAATCATTTCATCAATATCTGCACTTCAAATAAGACTACAAGCAAACAAACAAATACCAACGTAGAATAGATTAACTTGATGGAGATGCTATTTGCGTTGTGGTATACACAAGTTAAAGACATCATACACCGACGCTCTTATTATTGAAATTTGAGCTCGTTTGTGTTTACACCGATTTTAATGTGTATGTAAAGCATACGTATCGATGACATTAATTGCCGGTAATACCAAATCTGTATGCGGCAACGACCACGACCAAGATTCCTTGGCAATTTGCAAGAGGCACTTTAACGGTCATTTACACCAGCGTTTACCACTAGTCTGAAACTACTACACTTCACATCAGCTGATAGTCTCTTCGCGCGCTATTTTTTTCTTCAGTGATCGTGCTAGTTTTGCACAATTGTGCAATTTATAGACGCTAATTATATGGCATCGTAACATTTCGGTTCAAGTACTCGTTGAAAAAATAATAGTTATTTTTGTTTTTATTTACGTTGTGTGTTGTTTCTTTAACTTTATTTATCATGATGCAAAATTAACATCGTCTAGAAATATTCTACAACGGAGACTGAAATAACTTTGCGCATCGTACAACGACGCAGTACAAAATTCGGGAAAGATGCTGCTGTTTCAAATCATGTATGAATCAGCGTATTATCAATTTGGGATTTCCTAAATTAATCTATATTAAATTTTTATTGTGATTATTGATATTCTACTAAATGTATATTAATACATGTTTTTTAATGAATTATAAATCTCCTACGAGAAAATGTACAAATTACGCATGCAGGTTCCGAGAAATAGAATTCGGGATTTAACCGTTATTCACAAAACTATGCAGTAATGAATAAATAATAAATTAATAAATAAAATAAAATTTAACACTGTGTGATTCCGAATAAAAATTTATCAATTAATTCAATATACGTTCGAATTTAAGAGGTTAAATTGCATTATTTTGGTTAGTTTTATGGAATTTACATGTAAATTCTGCCATTGACATAATTAATTAATATTGCCTCTAACTAAACAACCAATTAATATTTTTATTTATGGTAAATTTATGAATCCTTAGTATTAATATACATCAGTTTATTAAATTTGTGCACTATTTGGAATTATTTTTTACTTTAACGGAATTTATAGCCATTGCGAGGTTTTTGTATAATTATAAATTTTGGAATATCTGTATTTGTTCATTACAAGTTGCAACTCAAATTGAAACTCATGTTAAATCTTGAAAGTAGCCCAAATTGAAATTCATATTCCCAATTTAAAAGTTTAATAGTGGGTCAGGTAAATAACGTGTAAATTAGTAACTGTATTTAGATGAATGGGATGCTATACCATTAATTTTTGATCACATATAACTGTGTCAATGCTGAAAATAATTTGCCGACTCAGCGGGATAAGGCGCATCTGTTTACTGCCAGAAAATAATTTAAATTTTCCTTTTCTTTTGGATTGAAGATTTTCCAATGAAGATTCAACTATGTTACCTTAAAAGCGGAACAGACTCTTTAACTCTATTCATGCCATATAAAATTGTAAAAAACATTTTTTTTAAATATAATTTTTCAAATTCACTTATTCTGAAATGTATATGGCAATAAATTAATTATTTACATCATAGCAAATCAATAATCAAAAAAATGCATAAATGCCTATTGTTCTACTTTATATATCCTGCTATTAAAAAAACCTCATAAGTAAGGAATAATACGAATATTTGAATGTAATGACGTTTGGATAAGGTTTGACAACAACTGGATAATCTTCCACATCTAGATATTACCAGACAATTCAAGATTTGCTAACAGCATAATAAAAAACAAATGGACGTGGAAAAGTACATCGAGAATTAGACTCTTTTTAACTTGATTATTAATATTAATCTAACTATAAACAAACATGAGTTACATTCTTTATCGCTAAGTAATAAAACACGAATTATCGTACCGACAAACTAAGTACTAGGGATACCATAATCATACTAGATTGCAATGAAATTATCGTGAATGTTCCTAAAAGGATAAAAAACCAGACATATTTTGGGACGTAAAAAATTGTAATAGATGATGTTAAATACTAAGAAAATTTGGCATTTTAATTTTTAAATTTTTTTACAGAATAAAAATTGCTTTCTGATTTTATTACGACAGCCAATCAAATATTTAATTTAATTTTCCTATGCAAAAAAATTAAAATTTGTATGATATGTATATTTTATATATAACCAAATAGGCAGGTGATTCCATAAACGAATAGCAAAAAATAGAGTGCAATGTCTAACGATTCGAGCGATTTGTTCGTCTGTTATTCATTTTATTAATATTACTACTATTGAGCTCGATAACATCAATATCATGTTAGCCATCATCGGCAGTATATTATCATTGTGCAATAGAAATTATGAGTAGGTTATGAGTGACTAAATTACAGGATCATCAGTAAGAGCAACGCTTTTGGCACTTCTATTGCACGCGATTAGATTGTTAAGCTATTTAATTGAATCGAATAGAAATTGCTCGGGATTTAGATAACATACCATACAACGTACGAACGAATGGAATTTTGCTCTTTTATGGCGTATTGAATTACAGTCTGGAATTATGGAAACAAAAACGATTGGGATTTAGTGAGAATGTTACAAGTTCATAGTCACTCATTCTCATGGTGTGTGGAATAATTCACTCTCATTTTGCACAAATCTCATGCTTGCAACATTTACCACATAAAAGCGAGAGGTGATTGCGTATAAGGTCATTAACTAGGAAAAGTTATCAATTCTGCAAATTGAAAACAAACTCTATTTTATCCATTCTGCGTGACTCAATTTCACAAATGCTTAAACTAGAGAAGTGCAGTTGATAAATATACTTGGCTTTGTTGTTATTTTCCAATCCAAGATTACTGTCTGGTTCAACGAATCAATATTTATCCGTTTGCCAATGTTTGATATACCATTATTGCAATACAATGATCACAACTATATGTATGGTATTGAATTTATCGAGTAAATACGTGTTATCAGAAAATTATAAACATGGAACAATTTACCACCACGTATTAAACTACAGTACAATAGTGCATTACATTGCGAATGGAAGTTAATTGTGTTCAAGTGAAATTACTTATCATTGTTAGAAACGTGAGCTGCCAGTGGGCTAGCAAGTAAGCGAATAGTATTTGTTTCTTCATTAGTGGGCTGTTGTGAGCTGCATCATTTGTAGTCTATCAAACATTTAGTATAATAATTAATGTCTTCATGTTAAGCATCATGTGACTGAGGTGGACATCCTCAATCCAGCATTAATAGAGTAAGTTACATTTCATACCTGGACTTAGTTGGTGAAGTTTTGTCTATTGCCTAAGGTACGGATTAATAGATGATGTTCTTATAATATTATTAATATACATAATCTGTCATCATCATGATCATTCGTATAATGAGAACTTCACGATAGAATGGGTGAACATGTTGAACTGATATTTTGTTTGACGTGCTGGTAAAGAAATTTTGAATCTCTGAATAAATACTAAATCCTATTTCGTGACGGAAAGAGAGAGAGTTATAAACATGGGCATCTTTGAAATGTTCTGGTTGGGGAAAATTTGAAATGTAACATTATAACTTTTCGTTATGCGGAAATGGGAGTAGCTAATACGACCTTCAGAGAAATCGTATAAATCTATAAATTCAATTGAACTAGAACTTAGAAAAATATATCTGGAATTTAGTTGACTCTGTCAAGTTAACAAGTAAATCAGGAACTGCGATTAAAGGTATGTTAGAAGTAGAAGCATCAATAGCCATTTGAATAAATAAATATTAAGGTAATAAATATACTAAATTTAAGCTACCCCGAGTTCAGGCAATTCAATATGAATCATCTGCACATCAGGTACAATTTTAATCTCAGCCCACACTCGGATGTGAATATTATTGGAATTTATTATTTATTGGTGCTTCCAGCCTTAATCATAACCCTCGCTGCATTTGTTAACTCCCGAGCGACAGAGTCAGCTTTTCCCACTTTGGACTAATATGAAAAATTGTTTTCCCTGAAATACGATATAAAGTAAATTTCATTTGCAACATTGCACCCACAAGAAACCGTGTGGAATCTCATTCAATCTCAATCAGTTCTGTTTAAGAATATACTTGAATTGTTTTAACCACTGAAGTATTAAAAGTGAGGCAATAGAGTAAATTGATTTGAAATTTCATCCATTTTATTTGTAAGTTGCACAAATATATTCCTTATTGGTAAAATAATTCAGGTAGAGACTAAGGTAGAGGTTAAAAAAGTACACAGAGTGGGGATAAACATGCGCAAACATGGCTCGATGACAGGGCGATAACGAACGACAACGAACGAGGGCGTAACAGGAAAAACAGATGAGTCAAAGTTGCCCGAATCCTATTTCGGTTTCTGTCTAGCCTGACGCATCCCCACTTGTTGTGCCTCTTTGCACCTTACTATCTCTACTGAATAGCAATAGTAATCAGTAATCAGAAAAATTATAAGCAACTCAGTGATTGTACATACACACCTGTCTATCAACACAGAGCAATATTTCATTCCAAAATAATAAAGACATACTTTTATCTTACTGGAGAGTATAATGTTGCATTTCCTATGCGTGTTTTTTTTTTTTTTTTAGTGACAAAAATTGAATATTTTTCACTTGTCAAATCAGTGACGTACATTTCTCTACAAGTGGAAAAAATGAATGATTTCTCACCAAATAAAGTGCTATTGTTACAATGGCATCAAGACTTTAAGGTTTGGCAAAAATAACCATAATGTGCCAGCTCAAACGAAATTCTGACGATTTAATTGTGACATGTGAAATGTCATATCTTAAATTGTGGAAGGAATTTTGGATTTTGTTGCTTCTTGGAACATTGTATCAGCTTTTCTTCAGTAAGATAAAATGTCGTATATTACACGTCTGCGAAATGCTATAATAAACTCGTGAAATTTGTGTATCACTCCTATATGTATAATTTTGCATTTCTCACCCTTATAATACAATCTACTATTATATGCCATTTTCTTTCCACACTGGAAATATATACAATTTATACACCTATTGTATTATTATCACATATTTATCACTGTTTGACAGCATTGATAGTTCCCATAAATTCGCATTTTTTTTTTCTAGAAAAAATGCATTACAAAACTTAACATAATGTAGATTAATGTCTGAATTAACTATAACATCATTTAACTGCATTGACTATACTATTTATTTCACATCCCGGATTAATTTAATATTGGCTGGTTGACTAGAATACAGTTTGAACAAAATTAAGATTCCAGGGATCAATCAAATTTTGTAAATTTCTAATATAGCTGGCTCGGTGTGAATAATCATCCCTTCCCTGGATTAATGTAATAATTTGTCTACCTGTCTATGGTCCGCACCCACCAGACATAATAAGTACATACTTGGAAAATTTGCGCAGTATACTATCGTATCGTATACTTGGGGAATAAGTATGCACACTGTGCACGGCTGTCAATATACTAAAACGGTGAACGCATTAACTTTTAGTTTGCTAGTAACGGGCACGTCGATCGGTTCGCTTCTCTCGCTTTGTCACTTTCACGCGAATAAATTCGTGTATCAACAGATTCTTCGACAGCTACCCGGTTGCCAGTGCTGAGTTGTAATTACCTCCAGTGATAATAGATTCATTGCGGAAAAATGTGTAGAAGGACGCTGTAGTATAAAAACCAGGGGGTAGCATAAGTGTAGTCTGTGAGTGATATTAACTTGATAAGCATGATAATTGTTATAATAATTTGACAAAGAGTTATTTGATAGATTTGCCTCTTTAGATGGATTAGAATTATAGCAAGAAACACCTTGTTGATGCAATCTATCGTGAAGCTAACAAATCAGAATTATATAAAATTACATTATTAATTATAATAATTACACTACATATTTGAGGCATCTAAAATGCGCGTTGAATACTAGAGGCAAATAAGTGAACGAAAGAATTTAGGCAAAAAATAAAAATTTCAAACGTTCACCGAAAAGAAAGTGATTCCTTACATTCCATTTGAATAACAAGTTAATTACATCGCTTACTGGAGTGGACTCAGGTGAGTCAAGTGCAGTTTTATGTTTAGAGAAAGACTTTTTGCGTTTCTATCCATTGAGTTTAAATATTGACACTAATAACAAAATAAAAGTAAAAGCTTTTAGCAACAATGAGGTTCATACAGTGCATGTGCTACGGTTAAAAATTGATTAATGGTTTTTACCTTCCTCGATGTGGAGTTTTTAAATATGCTAACAGAAAAATGTTTGAAGAGAAATCAAACTATTAAAAACATGCGAATGCGAATATCTAAATTAAACATTTTAAAATAGTAACGTTACTTTAAAAATTCCCATATCCTCATAATACTTATAAGTCAATATTTAATGAAGCTTATGTATTTGTTACTCAATTATAGCAATTATAAAAATGTGAGACGTTTAGGTAGCTTAAACTTAGTAATTGTTCATGGAATTTTTTAAAATGTTTAAAGTGGGAAATAGCATCTACTTTAGGAATTTTACTGAAAACTCTAGTCACCAGATTATTAATTGCTTAATTGAAGACACTTCCGTATGTTACGTAAAAACTTTTCTCAAAAGATGATTAATTGAAATAATAATTGGCCCGCGGCTATATGATCTTCGGTTTCAATAGTGATTAATTAAAAATGTATTTAAAACAGCTCTAGGACTGCAAAGTAAATATCATTGATGAATATTCAACAAACAACTCAAGCAATTAAATAGCTACAAATTTGATTTAACCTTGCAAAAAATAAAGCAATATTTATAAGCAGAAATACGATTATTTATTTACAATTATTTAAATGACTCAACATGTTTATTTGAAAACAAAATATAAATTATTGATTCACTTCCTAAAGGTGTGCATCAACTTTAATTAATTTGGCAATGTGTAAATTGTAAATGTAGCATCTAAATATTACCAAGTCAGGTGCTTCGTGATTGTTCAAAAAATAATGATAAATAAGCAAGAATTGTGAAATGCATTAAATGAGAAAAAATAATTTTTATCATAATTTAATTAACAGTTTGTTTAAAATATGTTGAAAAGTAAACATCTCATTGTTCTGCTTATTTTGTCTGTACAAGTTTGTTGTTGACAATGTTGAAAATTAAATAAACAAACAGAGACATAATTAATACTAATTCTACTTAGTTTGTATTTTTTATTTACAAAAACCTTCGTTGAAAAATGCTAATTTCCGGATGGGTTTACATATTAAGTTATGTTCTGCAGTAATTTATAAAATCAATTAAAATTCAAAACTATCAGACGTCACTTCAATTTATTTTGATAAATTACGATGATTAGTTTCAATTCGTTTTGATCATTAAATTCAAATAAAGAATAACATTGATAATGATTTATTTGCAATTTCTATGAGCGATTTATGGAATCCATTGGATAAAAATAAAGGAACCCTGAAGTGTAATTGCTTCTGACTTTCAAAAACAATAATTTTCTTATTTTTCATTGAGGCTTCAACACGAAACGTCGTTGTACCACAAACAAACGTGCAAGTTTATTCTTGAAACAATGACAAGTTCACTTCAACAGTAATATTTAATCAGGTAATGATACAAGTAATTAACAATTACTATATGATAGTGGCACGAAATGATTCACGATTATTAATAATACGTGGATTAAATTGACAATAACTGATTGTGTAGGTGTTATTAAATCAGTCTACGTTAGAACAATCGTGTCTTGGTTATTTGTAAACATAAATCATTTTTGTCGTTACTTTTAAACTCACGATTAAATCTGCATAACATAAAATTGTTATCAATTTTCTACAGATTCAACAAAAAGTTTAGTCGCTGTATCTTCATTATTAAAAACTGACAAAAAAAACAATCTCATCTAAATTGTGGGTTAAATTTCTAGTTCGGTATTGCAAAAGTTTAAAGTTTGAGTTAGTTACATTGTGATATCGAATATAAAAAAACAAAAGAAATGAGAGCGGAAGAAAAAAGGGAAATATGCGTTCTTAACTAAAATTGAAATTCATTTAGGTCAATTCGACATGAAAGCGATGAGAATTGAATTTTAATGAATCATTTTTGATTGTTCATATTTTGCAGCAAATTTATCAATTTGAACTTTTTGTGCTTCCACTTTATAACTGTCTGTAAAATGTTTTTATATGTATAAAAATTGAAAAGAAAGTTACAATTTTTATTCGATACAATTCATATTTAAAATATTTCAAGTAAAAAAGTTTCTGAAGGGTATCTAATTAAACCGGTAATAAATGCATTGAAACTGCAATAATTTACTATAATTCTTTATTTAATAAAGTAGACAATTCAATTATGATAGCTAAATTACGTTTATAATTTAATGGACTTTGCATTTGGTTGTTCATCAGAAAAATGGATTCCATCGTTATCAGCATAGAAAGCACATACGAAATTTTATTTTTCCGAATTTCTTTTGATGACCTTGACCCAGCAATGAATGAACTAAAACAAATTGTTCACTTTATGCCCGCTATTGTCTGATACTACCATGCAATCAGACACATGACGCTCGTTAAACATTGTGATCAACTGATGTGTAGCAGCTACACCGAGCCAATTAGTCAAACTGTTATTTCATTTACTTATACAACGTCATCATAATCATCAATTATTATCATCACAAACGTGCGAAGCATGTAAATGAAGGATATCCCTATCAGGAATTATCGCGCTGTCGCATTTCTCGCTTCTCATCATTCAATCGTTTAAACAGCCGAATTAACACATTATCTGCTCATTAGACATGCTTTATAGCCCTTATAGATAATAAAAACGCACATAGACAGAAAAGCGTGTGGCGGATAAGTCCACGCGATAGAAATTCACGAGGAAAGCTGCACGAGTGCTTAATCAAATGAATTGGAGCAACGTCGATATGAGTACAATTTTTTGATGAAGCGCTTCCGTCTTATTATGAGGTTAAACAATTAGAGGCAGTACAGGCGGTAGACATTATGTAATTATGTAATTATGTCGCCCACACGAGGTGTATTCCTTATTTTGCGCACTCGGTAATTTGTTCAGTTTTAATTCGTAATTAGATTCTTAACTTTTACATTCTGTATTTCTTATTGTTCTTGCCATTATCGATTTCCTGTTTAAATGACATCGAAATTTATTTTTCCTATCATAATGTCTTATTTGATTATGAATTTACAAAGACCAATATGTCAACATCCCATGATCTTCACCGGATATTGCTCTATTAATGATTGGTGATTGATTGATGGATAAGAGTGCGTTCACGTTTGATCTTAACCTTGTGTCACAAGTGTAATGATTACATTCAAGTATTTATCGAAATTCTCAAGTTTTACTTCTATTGATAAAGTGACAATCAATAAAATTAAATGTTTATTAAACACACACACGTGTTCTCCACACAATTTTAAATTATATAGAATTTATGAATACTGAATATTTTGTACTTGAACTATATTTTCCTATCTTATAATTTATACATCTCTTTATATAACCAAATACTTTTTGCGATCATTTCTGAGTCGGATAAATAATGTGGGGGTGATTTTTCAAAATTAATCATGTTTTTGACATTCGTAAGAAAATATTTACAAAACTATGACTTACGATAAAAATGTGAACTCGTAGAGACCACCCTTGAAATTTAAATTTAAATTAAATAAGCACAGAACAAAATTTCTGTAAATTTAATGATAAATTTTATACTATGGACGATGGTTTACCAACGGGTTCACCAATTTCAGGTCTTTTGGCTAATATATATGTATTTAGATCGCAAAATTATATAATAACTAACAAATTATTTGAACAATTAAATTATGATTATGTAGATGATATTGTCGTTCAAAAGCCCTTTCTGAAAGTTTAGAAATTTATATAAATAACATTTATAATTGAAAAATAAGAAAATACCCAAATTGATTTCCTGGATATAAGTATAAAGAAAAATATGTTTAAAAATTAATTTGAGTACAATAGTTATAAAAAACCCGTATTTACTTTAACTATAATCCCAAAATTATGTTTCAATTCTCACAAACACAAAAATGCTTTCTTTCAAGATTCAAGTCATCCAGCTTTTTCAATACTACTTTCAAAAACAAATTTAAATAGAGAACAAGAAATTATGAAAACATTTGGAATGTAAAACGAATTCAAAGAACATAAAACTAATAAATGGATATCAGAGCAAGACTTAGAATCAATAACTAAATTAAAAATGAAAAAGAAAACAACACTAATGGTGGGTTTATACAGCATGTAATGTAGAAATGCAACGTAGTGATGTAAAGTAAAAATTTAGTTTAAATGTACACCGTTCATACAGAAAAGTAACAAGTATGAAGACACAAATCGCTGTGCTGCCTATATTGTTTCAAAATAACAAATTTGACAAATATCTCGCTTGTCAATTCAAATTTCAAATTGGAATTGGAAAACGAGGACTTAATTAAAGAAGTGCAGCGCTTTGCTTCGCTTATAATAAATTCAACGAGCTTTTTAAGGGCAGGAGAACTCAGGAGAGTTGCCATTGACAATAAATGAAGTTGTTCGTAAAATGCGGAATAGGCCGAACGTATAAAAATGACAATTTCATACGTTACGTTGTTACATTATTTTGCTGTATGAACGGTTCCATAAGGAATAGTGCATTCATCTTTTTTTACGCCATAATTTTACTTTGCGTTCTTACACTACATGCTGTATAAACCCACCATTTCATGAACACAGCATATATGTATGTATAGAAACATACCAATATCTTTTTGGCAATACTATGAAAAAAACAATATAACACTTACAAACATAAACGAAAACACGATCAAGCAAATGTTTTATGTTTGTGAAGAAAAATAACCAATTTTAAACAAATCCAGAGTATACAAAATTAATTATTAAAATTATGATGTAACATATATTGGACAAACAGGTAGAAAATTAAAATTTAAAATCAGAGAACATGAAACATCAAAAACAAACATGGGTAGACACCTCATAATACATAAACACCAAATTGTCACAGACAAAATTAATTAGAATATATATATATATCATATATATATTTATCATAAGCCGTTTTACCTTTCGGTGTTTGGCATTAATTAGAATATAAAGAATAAAAAAAAATGAAAAATCCAAAAAGAAATTAATACAAAACAATACATATTTCAATTTGTAAACAGCGATATACAAAAGCAAAATTAACAACTATGAAAAAAGCTAGGAAATGCAATCTGACATAAGATCTGTAACATTTGGTAGTCTCCCAGTTGAAGATGTGGGAACACCAAAAGCTTTAGCAAAAAATTCAATGGTTATTAAGTCCAGGGCCTACCAGTAAATATAAGATGAGTACTTGTTCCCAATATGTATAATATTATTTAAATATTTATTTTATACAAAACTTCAATTTTATTTTGTTTTCACTTCAGTTTTCAATTCAGTTATTCAGTTGTTATTTGCAGTAATAGATTAATTAAACTTGTATGCCCAATTTACAATATACCATACATTCAGATAATCCAAGCATACTCCTACTCAATATGGTAAAAGTAATTGATATAAATTATGTTTATACAACGTACATCGGACATGCAAACAAATGCAAAAAGCAAAAGCATATCAGGAACGCAAACCAGTCACGACGATGACCTTTCATCAATCAGCCTATATTTATTGGTTAGTGTAACTTAGTAATGCGTAAATATAAAAGCACGTGTATGCACATTGTAAACAGTCATGTACTAATGTACCACAAAGAATGTACAATAGAATGTCCGTATAATTATTGCTAGACTCTTGAAATTTACAATGCAAATCATTGGAATGCTCACATTATGTTATCGTGGTAATTATTAATACGTTGTGTCTGCTAATGCCTCTGCACATTGAACTTTGCTATTGCAACAAATTATATTATGAAGTAAGATATCTTCCTACAATTACGAGTTACACATGTGAAAGGTGAGAACGTGAGCAATAAAATTAAAGGAAATATTAGATATACTCTTTAATTATAGGAAGTGAATGAAATTCTTTTAAATAAAGTAAACGAATTGATTGGCCCAGATCAATTCATAGTTGTGAAAACAAAGTGCAAAAACTAACGAATTAATTGAAAGTTGAAGTGATTCTTCCAAATCATTATATTTATATTAAGAAGTGCTTTTTCATGGGGATAATATACTGCTTTTCAATGATAAAAATATGGTGTGACTATAGCTTAATTCAAATTGTTATTTGTTAATTAACAATAAAATATTAGTTTTGTTTTAACACTGTACCTTATTTTTAGAAGATATGGTGCACAACTGCTGTGTAGTATGCAAATTTTTATATAATTATGGTAAACATCCGTCTCTGATACTATAGCTTCTAGGGAATAAAGTGGAATAAACTTAAAACTTGAGCGACTACAACCCGATGGTTATATATCATTCTGTACTGATCATTTAAAAGAAGAAATATCAAACTGGATAGCATTTTAAGGAGATTATGGCATAGTATGCTTTATTCTTGAAATGCATAGTAATATACTAACTTCTGAAGATATAGATGGACAACTTGGGAGGAATTTACTATTAGCAAAACATTCTCCAAGGTATCTTAACACATTAATTCGCTCGAGTATACTTGTTTATCGTATTTATAAAGATTACATCAACCTTCATTATTAAGTTTATGATTATTGCTCCATTATTTGAAGCCTTTAATTGGTCTCTAATCTATCAAATTATGTATTATTTTATTGTTATTACGATTATTAAATTTGAGTAGAGAATTCAATAAAATGTAATAAACTTTAATCTTTATTTATAATAGACTAATCTGGAACAAAACAAACTGGAAAACAAATTGCTCAAATAATTTGAATTTCAAACCACCGGATCAGAAATCAAAAGTTCATCCATTTCACCAACGTAACAAAGAAATATTAAAAATGATTGTTAAACTAGGTCCAGTCACTTGACTTATGGTACTTACTTTGTAAATTTGTTATATTCTTAGCTTGTGTTCCAGCATGTGCTCATCCCACTGTTTAATAAATATAAAATTTTAACCAATCACCCCTAATTGTGCAAATTATATTTATCTGTAAATTAATATGTTACTGGAGCGTATAATGTTGCATTTCCATGCGTGTTTTTAGTGACAAAATTTGAATATTTTTCCACTTGTCAAATCAGTGACGTACATTTTTTACAAGGGGGAAAAATGAATACCTTTTTTTTCTACAAATGGGAGAAATGAATGATATCTCACAAAATAAAGTGCTATTGTTACTAAGGTATCAAGATTTAAAGGTTTGGCAAACATAATCATATTGTGCCAGCTTAAACGAAATTTTGACGATTTAATTGTGACATTGTGACATTGACAAATGTCATATCAAACGCCATTGTGGAAGTAATTTTGGATTTTGTTGCTTCTCGGAACATTGTATCAATTTTTCTCCCATAAGATAAAACATCGTTTATCACACGTGTGCGAAATGCCATTATTTCATGAAATTTGTATACCATTCGCTTATAATTTTGCATTACTAAGATTGATAATATAATTACATGAATTAATCTTTTATAATTTCTATTGTTGAAAAGGAATAATTAAAACAACCCTTAAACACTATAAATGCATGATTTTTGAATCAAATTTCGGAACCACCCACTCCCGCACGGTGAAACAAATAATAAATTGTTTAAATGGATGTATTCCATTTTTGAGCCTCAGAAATCTGACCATTATCCATTCAAATGCTGACTGGCGAAATACATTCCACCCGCATGCATAAAGGAATATAAAAATTCAAATCTGCCGCATTTCTCTATGATTTTAGTGCGGTTTCCTATCCATATGGGACGACAACGTGTTGCATATTCAATACGAGTGGCGCAATTTTGCGAATATGAACTCGAAGGCGGCGACGGGCGCGGAGGTGGCTCGCTCGCTCATCCTCCGACAATGGCCAATGCATAAAACATTTTCCCCGAGCAGACAATGTCCAATTTCATTTTCCATCCACGATCACTCCAACTCCCCGAGCGTAGATTGCCTTGCTTTGTGCGAAATTCGCAAAGAAAACAAACGAGAATGGCGTGACACGTTTGCAAGCTTTGCATACGTGTGCGCATTATTGTTGTTGCATTGTTGTATTTATTTTTACGCGGACTGACATTTGTAGAATGTGGACGTATTGTGGCTAACGTAGAACAAGGTGGGTGCTCAAATTATGAAAATGTTTTTCTATTTGTGTTTGAACAACAAAATTAGTAAGTGTTATCGGTCATTTTTTCCAATTTTAATTTTGTTGCTTTTTGATACAAACGCAAAATAAGAAATACAACTTTTTCAATTATAGATCTGATTATATTATTTGAAGTTCAATTATTTGTTAATTGTTTTTCATAAAAGATAATTAAAATTTAAGAAGATTGAAATGTATTTAAAATTAAATAATTTGAACTTCAGAATGGTCGTGTGTATTTGACATAGTTGATATAATCAATATTTTAGATTATCGATATGTATTTCAGAATCTGTTATTTATCCTTCAGATTAGTAAGTTGTATTCTGCAAAATAAAAATTGTATTTGCGATTAGCAAAATGTATTTCAGAATACACCATTTAAATTTCAGATTAGTCATAAATATATCAGAACACGCAATATATATTTAAGAAAACATCATTTGAAAATCACATCATAATACAACTACATAATTTTAATTTCTGAACAACAAGTCATAATACCTAAAACTCATATGCTACTTTTGAATTATAATTTACCATTTTTGAAAATTATATTTTTATTCTGAATAAAATGGATCTTTTCTGAAATATAAATTGTCTTATGCCCGGTTGCACAAAAGTTAATAAATGATTAATCAATGATTAATCATTGATTATCTAGTTTTTGGATTTTTAATTAATGATTAATCAGTGATTAATCACTGATCAAGGACTTAATAA
>JARJDZ010006184.1:0-17254 GCA_030264555.1 Aleochara sp. GC000083
AATTGAATATTTTTCACTTGTCAAATCAGTGACGTACATTTTTCTACAAGTGGAAAAAATGAATACCTTTTTTTCTACAAGTGGGAGAAATGAATGACATCTCACAAAATAAAGTGCAATTGTTACTAAGATAACAAGATTTTAAGGTTTGGCAAACATAATCATAATTTGCCAGCTCAAACGAAATTCTGACGATTTAATTGTGACATTTGAAATGTCATATCAAAAATTATAAAGTAATTTTTGATTTTGTTGCTTCTTGGAACTTTGTATCAACTTTTCTTCAGTAAGATAAAATGTCGTATATTACACGTGTGCGAAATGCCACAAAACATTTATAATTTTGCATTTCTCATAATATAATCTACTAATATTACTATTTCTTTTGAGTGCTATTCTTTTTGTTTTTCTGTCTAATATTATAAAACCAGTGATTAATATCCATATGTATACCAAAAAAACACAAAAAGAATTTTTGAAAATGTAGGAGATAAAGTGAGTGAATTTGTGGAATTCTAACTCAGATTTGCTAAATATAAATGAGAAAGCCTAAGTATAACAGCAGGAACTATTAAAAGTATTTCAAATTTGTTAAATGTTATTGAGAAACTTGTTCAGGGAAATCTGAATTCACATAAAATTAAATGGAACTATACATTGACATAACTAAATATTTTAGTCCGTTTGAAAGAGGCTTACATTTTGGATTGATTTTAAATTATCAAGTAATGCTAATATCAACTAAGCTCATTTACAAGATATTCTTATAAAATAGTGAAAAAAACAAAAAAGGAAACTTCAAAATCAAGCCTCCCGTAAAAATGTAAACATTAGGAAGAGTTTGCTTAAGTATTAAGAAGGAATTCATAAGATTGTATGCCCTTATATTCACATTGTCCCACAGTGATGAAATTTATTACTAACTTATGACAAAAGAAAAAAATGCGTTTATTATTTCATTATAATTTGAATAAAGATTACCGTATAAACAGAAACTTTAAGTACCTCAACAAATACTTGTTATTAGATTGGCGGCAAAAAGCATAAAATTGGGCGAAGGAAAATAATATGATATCATTCATTTTTGCAAGTACCTTAATCTATTTAAGATCTAGTATATGATATTTATTGTTAGTTGTTTTTGAATAATATCATACAAATAAGCCTGTTGGATATTAACATTATGAAATCATAAAAGGGCGTATTACAATATAAGATATGCATTTAAAAACAAAACTCTTTAGTGTGTTTTTTTTATTGTTATTCTACTTAAATATAATATTATAATAGAGATTAACTCCGAAAAACGAAGGTGACAAAGTAACAAAATATTACTAGCAACTCTCTAAAGCAGCAATTTAGGAAAATAAGGTTAATTATTATTTTTATACCATATGTTTACAGATATCTTATGAAAATTATAAATAAGTAATTTAATATTTTCACCGTCAAATTCACATGCAAAATATTTTTAACATTAATAAATCATTCAGTAATTGAAGATATTTTAAATAGTAATGGTTAAGGAAATGGCTAATTAACAATTAGCTAATTAACAATCAAAAATAATTACACTTTCTGAAGATTTATATATAACCAAGTCACTAAGGCCAAGTTAAATTCATAAGGTAAAATAAGACTAACAATATTAAGTTACAGATATTGTTAGAATTGAAAATCAGAAACAACAAAATCCATTCATTTAGATTATTTCTAAATTAATTTTCTTATTCAAACAAATCAAAACCATTCATGTTATTTTGATTATAATTATGATGAAACTTTATAATCTGTCTAAACATAAACACAAACAAAAATTGTACACCCTTTTTTCTAGCAAAACAGTTGGTCCCAAAATAAACATGTTTGGAAGTAAAATAGAATTTAATGAATTAATTAATGGAATCCACTTCAAGGGCATCTGCTTTTTCCCGATACTCATTGCCAGTTTAAATAAGATATTTACTATTTACAATGGATTTGTCTCTTATAGTATGTATACATTGGAGAAATTGGATGGAGAAAATTCTGGAGAGTAAGTGCGAACCGTTCATGCTTGGCGGGGTAAAAATAATATCAACATTGTATTGTCTTGCATGTAAATTGATACTGCACAAATTTAAGAGTGAACCTATATGAGTATCTAAGGTGAACTACATAGTTTGGAACAAGCTTTGGAAAATCTATGAATCTGTGGCAATACCAAAAATCCTGCATCTTCAGCAGTCTTGAATTTTCTGTTAATCAGAAAAGATCAACCTTGGTTCCAACAATATTATTTGAATTGTTAAATTTAAAAGTAGAATAAAAAAATATCAGTTCGTCTACTTTATGAACTCAATACAAAAACAAAAAGCATGTTGAGTGCACTCTATTCGGATTTCAATTAATCGGCCTGAATTCGATTTCTGTGTTTGATATTTGCTTCGCACCAATATAATTAACAGACCATTCTGTAAAATCAAAAATTTACTACACAGCACAATCACCCATACCTTTACACATTTTTTTAAAGAACATTATAATTAAATGTTAAACGCCCTCGCGAGTTATTCCGGTGCCCCCAAATCAAAAGTTAAATTTCGAGCCTACGATACCAGGATTAGTAAGCAAAAGCAGAATATTGAGAGTTGCGTTTTTTTCCTGTTCCACCGTTTTTGTGTTCTAAGATGTAGCACCCTAGATCCTTATCTAAAGACAAAACCAACCCAGATCTTATTACCAAGAAAATTTTATTCTTAAATTTACAAATGCAATAAAAATAAAAGTTTGCAGTAAAAGCCCCTATTTTACTATTCTGGATTAGTTGCAGCAAAAAACATGTTGAGTGCACTCTACTCGATCCGAAAAATCGTAATCGAAGTGTCGAAAATTCTGTTTAAAACCGTAGTAATCGGATTCTTGGTAATCGGGTTTGAATTTAAAGCCCTGCTAAATTCTAATAACTCGGCCATTCCGATAAATTAAACTCCAACATACTAGGGGCACATATTAAACACAGAAATTGTAATAACAGCTGAAGGAGAATGAGCCCTTTTCATCCAACAAGTATTGTTGATGAAAAAAACAACTTGACTACTATGAATTTTAGGCAGAGGCAGATAGGTATAAGGACAGAAGGAGGAAGTCACTTCACTCAAACTGTTATGAACAAATCGAACAGCAAATATGCAACTATACCAAATCAAGAAAGACTATTGATACATTCACAATATCAAATCCGATATGAAATCACTGTTATATAATATACGTTTCAACTGCTGTTACCAGAAACACTTCCTACTTGCTTCGGATGTACACATGATAGGAACAGAAAAATCACCAAAGGTCCGTTCATCAAACACTAGTTGGTATACACTGATTTCAAACTGCTCACTAATATTTCCTGAATATTAGGAATATATTTTTCCAAAACGAAGACCCTTTCTTCGAGGCTATCTATATATTTCACATTATGAAGGAGTCGAATGGTTGATGGTGACGATTGACTATACATTTTATACATACCCAAAATTATCACACATGATTTGTAAAATGAATCCGAAATTGTATTTTTTCGAATGGAGTACAAAAACATATTGTTTTCTAGGTTTGCTTCATACCCCATTTATACAACGTCCCATTTGTTCCATGCCACAGTTAGGAATTCATTTTTGAATTGCCTCCCTTAGGAATCAAATTGGAAAACACTGGCTTAGGGTCTTACAATTCACAAACGCGCCTCTGGAACTGCTTCCATCAAATCGAAAGGTACTTCTGCTGCTGAAGCGCTTTAAAGTAGCAGACTTTCGATGGGGGCGGCACGATCCCACCTGGTCCTAGCAGCTGCTTATCCGTAGGAGATCAAGATCCTACAGTGGGACGAGAGGTCGTGTTACTACTTGAATCCACGTAAAAAGGCCTGTTACACGAGTTCGCGGTTTGAATTTGATAATTATTACTACGCCGGTCGACGTGCTCCACTAAAGAGGGCGCAGAGTAAACTAGACCTTTATATCAGTCTCTGATTATATGCACTCTTCACAAGCCGCGAGCACGAACCGAAGAAATAAATAGTTGCAATAACATTGATTTACCGCATTTCCCGTAAAATTCTCGAAAAGAGCGTATTACGTATCACTACAGGTGACCAATGGAATCCTAAGGGTATAGGGGATCATTATCGACGATTCACAATCTTGATAGTAGCTCAACTATCTAACATAAGTAATTCCCTTTCCAGATGCATAAGCTCCTTTCGTTAAGGGCTTTCTATCTCATCTATCTCATTTTTTGTTGTCTTATTAATTTGTGTAACATCTTAAAAAAAATAATGTGAAAATATCAAATCGATCCGAATAAAAGTTTCGTAGATTCAGCCTGGGCAAAGGCGCGAACATAGTCAGTTATATTGTGGCCGTATTCGTTTTTCTCGAAACTGTGTTTTCAAAATCGGTTGTCCGAAATTCTCGAAAATTATTCAAGATCGGATGGAATTTTCCACAGGCTTTTGAAATACTATTTATGACAACTTGGACGAAGGATATTATATCATTTCAATTATAACTATTTCAAATTTGAAAAATGTTGAGAAAATTTACACGGGAAATAACGCCACAATGGCGGTGTTTTCAATATTTCTTTGAAAATTTCAAAAATTGTTTTTCAAATATATAGTAAAAAGTTTGAATTAATTTTCATAGGTAAAATAAAATATTGAAATGGGCGATTTTTAACCGTTTTTGCAGTGTCTATAAAGATCAAAGAATAGTCAAATTAATGCGCTTAGCTTGAAGATCAAAATAGCTATTCATGCACCAAGTAACGCCAGAGATTCAGAAAGGCACAACGAGTGGGGGTGGATCATGCTGCACAGAAACCAAAATACAATTCGGGTAACTTCGACGCAGCTGGCTGTTTTGCTACGCCCTTTAATTTCATTCGCTACTGTCAACGAGCAATGTTTGCGCATCTTTATCTCCACTCCTTGTGCCTTTCTGAACCTCACGATCTCTACATGTTTAGTTATGTCAAGTTTCATGTCACATAACAAACACGTCAGAATGAGTAAAATTTAGATGTTATTATGCCCTCGCGGGAGTAATCATGTCATAACGCCCAAGCGGGAGTAATAGTCATAACGCCCACGCGGGAGTAATCAACGCCCTGGAGGGCATAATGAGTAACTTTATAGATCTGGTAACCACGGAATAACAATTCAATTATTGCGCAGTGAAATATAAAATAGTAAACACATTCGTTCGCTTTACCAAGTTAAGTATATCATCGGATATAATGTACGGAACCTTTGAATGTCGGGGATAAGAATATATTATCTTCCAAGATAGTACATGACGTTAATTGTCATATACAACGATGGTAAGGTAAAGGTAAATGTACATCTTATTAATATTCACAAATATATTGTTTCTATAGTGCAGATGTCCAATCATGAAGTTTGTCATTCTGTTTGAGAAATGTTGGTGCATTAATATCCTAGGAAATGCATAAATTGTGGCCTAGTTAATTCTTGTAGTTTACTTCAGATGAACGTAATGCCATTTGTCAACTGAAATGCGAAAGAATAAGTAAATATAATACCATTGATATAAATGCAAATAATAAACAAACAACCTACATTAGATGTACTCTACAAATGTGACCTAACAAAGTGAATTTTATCAACTGAAATGATAAAAATACACTTAATAATAATTGCTACCTTAGGTGATAAAGTAATGCCCAATTTCACAAGCGGTTATCATTAATTGAACAATAGTTTTGAAAAAAAAAAAGAATAAGACAATTACATTATTATGTAATTCTACTTTTTACAACGTCCGGCAAGCTTTTGTAAAATTGGGATTATACATTTAGGATTTAAGAAATTCTTACCAATTGGTTCGATTGACTCTGCCGGCCCACTTACAGGCGTTTTATTGACAATTTCCTGAGCTTCTTGTTGAGTAATATTGAACGGGCTAGAACTTACAGTTGTATTGACACTAGAAGAAAAGAGAAACTAATTAGCGCATCTCTAATCATCATAAAAGTAGATTTTTAAAGCCGGAGGTCGAAGAGTAAATCAATATTATTCACAACAATAATTGTTGACTGCACAAAGAAGTATAATATAGATTATAAAGTAAATACTGAATCATTGTGCCTTTCTAAACAAGAAAAAAGAAAGAAACCTACGTACAAAGTAATATCTGTGTAGATGTTAAAGACCTTGAGTGTGTTCATTTTTCAGTGGACAATTCACTGATAGTTCAGTAAAGGTACTAGATATTAAAGTTCATTTTTGTTAGTGAAGAAATTAACTAAAGGATTAGAGTGTTTTGGGTTGAAAACATCAAATTATAAGTCTGTGCAACGTACCATGAAATTCCTTTGCCGTCAAGTTCCTTGTTGACCAATGACTTCCAGAATTTATGCACCTATAAAAAAGACACAATTAACACCATTGTAACAAAATTGCCGTCAAAGCAATTGGCATAGGAAATCCAATCGCTGACCTTCATGTAGTTTCTTTAAGATATTAGCTAATCTGTCATGCTATCTATAATGCTGTAATCTTAAAGGACATAATCCACATGGAACACCACTTGAACGAAGTTCAAGTGCACATAGTGAATATTTACGTTTCACTAATCCAATGTTGTTTACGTTAAACTTAATTAAAGTTAATTTCTAGGAGTGCGTGGCCAACTAAGATTAAAGACAACCGAAAATATTGATTTGATAAATAAAGTTACCTCTTCAACCACATTTAGGGCAAATGAAGCCGGTTTGGCCTCACCGTTAAATGCAAATTGGTTCTCAGGCTTATTATCAGGTATCTTATAGATCTTGAACCATTCAACGGATGCTTTCAGCAGTCCAGGAAAATGCTTCTCCACGTCGGCTACATCGTTCATTTGGTCAGCAAGTGGATCATTAACATCAATGGCAATAAGTTTCCAGTCTGTTTCGCCTAAAATTTAATGAATGTCTCATTATACTTGTTCTTATCCATAAACTTGGTTGGACCTGCATGTTTTTAAAAATGTTTGTGAACATGCATATAGCACCCCAATTGTTTTAGTCTGCACGATAATGATAACGATCAACCCACGAAACCGCACTAATTCCCAAATTCATTATTTGTATAAAAGTCGTTTATAATTATGAAAGAATTAATAAAACCATCTAACCAGGTACATTAATGATTCTTCAGTCAGTTAGCAGAAAACCATTAGATTTCACAATGAACATGCAATGAATTAATTATTCAAACTTAGAACATCATTACAGTTCAACAAAGACTATGGATTTTATGATTATATCCCACAAAGACTAAATGTATGATATTTGCAGAAATACAGTGACTCCACATGTTATAATAATGAGAATATGCCCCAATTTTACAAATGCTTGTTACTTGAAAGCTGTTCACTATTCATTATTACTGTTAATACAAGCATTTGTGGAATCAGGTTTAAATAATTGCTAGATTTTATATATCTTCACCTTCATCAATGAGTGCAATTGTTCCTAAAATTTTCACTTGTAGCACTTCTCCTCGTTTAGCCACCCTGTAGCCTATTTCAATTACATCAATTGGATCATTATCGCCTTTGCAACCAGTACCATCATCAAGATGCTCAGGATTCTCCCATGTCTGTGGTAAAGCCCCATAATTCCAGATGTAACCATGATGTGGAAAGCAGTTTGCAACAAAGCGAATTTTACCCTTCTTCACATCCTGCTTAATAGGATTGAGAGTTTCCTTCATTGTGATCTGTCAGGAAATGTTTATATAAGTGCGATAAGTTATCAAATTTGATATGAGATGCAAATATGTACATACTTCCATCTTGGCATTTGTCCATCTCGGCACTTCTACCAGCATGTTAAAGATATTCTTTTCCGCATCCGCGATGAGTGGAATATCGTGGAGTGGAGAGATAGGTCCATTGCCATCACCTTAAAATTTAATGATATAAAACATATGCGGAAATGCAAGAATGAGGTTATAGCGCTTCCGAAAAAATCAATATACTGATACGAAAAGTGCAGTCATTATAAAATTTAATCAAACTTACTAATGTACAGCCGGTAATCGGTGGTATTGGGGCAGCCACGTTCGATGGTTTTGTATTCTGGCATTTTGATAGCGCACTTACAACTGGGCGTCGCTTTCGAACTTTGTGAGAGCGTGGTCGAAAAACGTCTGATCGGCGAATGAGGAACGCAATGGGTTACGGGCAACGATAAAACGTTTTTCCCGTGGGGCAAATGTAAATTACGAAGGTGAAGTAATCGAACAGAATTACTAGCGTAGCTACACGCTCTAATACTTTGTGCATTAACTACGTCGCATGTTGTACATGCACGTTGTAACAACACTCTTGATAAGAATTTGGACATTATTTTTATTTATAAGATCGTATAACGAATGACCTTATCTATCACCATCTACAGGTTAAATACACGTACTGCAATAGATTTGTTTTCGAGAAATTTTGCATAAACGGATGCACAATAGTTTATTAAATAGTTCTCTATCATTTGCAAAGTTTTGTGATCTACGTCGTGTTTGTTATTGATGACATGTAAATGTCGATAAATATGATAATTATGATTTATACATATAAAATGGTAATAAATTGATAAGATAACAGCAAGTTGTTTAGTTCAATATTTCTTAAAGTTTTACTAGTATACCCTTATTAAAGAGAACGGCATGTGGCATTGACTGGCAACGAAGAGAAAACTAGGTACTATGCCTCATAAAAATTCCAATATTTAATCAGAAAACAGGAAACGGAGCTGCAATCTTTTATCAGTCCCGCCTGCCTGACAATAGGCATATAAATCTTTTTCCGGTTAGAAGATAAGAAAAACTGAATTGAATCCTATTAGATTTGTAATTTGATTTTTATTAGAATACAGAATATTTTAATATTCTGTTAGTTAGGCAAACGTTAGTTGCTCAAATAAGGCCTTGAAATTTGAACCTATAAAGTGACATTTATGACATACAACAGTGTTTCTGAACGTGCGGGACTATATTTGTAGGGAAGGTAAAGTGATCCCAGTGAAAAGTGGTTATATGGCCTAACCTACCAACAATGGCTTACAATACCCGGTGGCCTGCAAATTCTTGGTATCCATCCTTATCGGCTCCATCGTTGCAAAAGTAATTGACACTATTTATGATTCATATTTGGAAGTTTGTTAAAGATTAAAAGCCATTATGAGGATTGTGTAATCATTGAAGAGGATCATATAACCGCTTCTCACTGGTAATACTTTACATTTTCTGGATCGAAGGAAATGGAAGATTACAAGTTGGCATGCACTGGTATAGAAGTTTATTTAAATCCCTGTTTGACGCACCCTGTGGGACGTACGAACACTCGTACATTGTGTGGAAAGAGTAAACTGTTATTGGGTAGGTTCGTAAGACTGAGCCGCTACGTAGCTGCTACCGATTTTTCGATTTCGGCAACGTTGCTGTCAATTATCAAATATTACATAATTCACATTCGACAAGAAATTGTTACAAATACAAGTGAAATATTATTAGAGGGCTTCTTTAGTATAACAAAGAATTACTATTACTGTTGTGTTTTAAAATAATTGCCTTACAATTAAAAAAATTTGAGACATTTTGCAACGCTGTTTTTGTAGCGGCTACTTCTTACGAACCTACCCATTGTAGAGAAAAATAATTCTATTTTATTTTTTTTATTCTAAGGTTCTACGATATGGAGGGGTATGTGCGTGGAGGGAGTAATGACATTACTCCCTCCACGGTGGATATCTCTGGTTCGACCGTAACCTAAAATTGCTTGACTTCATTTGTTGGATTTGTTGTTTGAACTTGTGTACAGAAATAGGTCTTCAAAAGCTGTGTACAATTTTATGATATTTAATTAATGTTTCTTTTATTTGTGGGCGCTAATAAGTGTCGTTTGAAGCCAACAATTGAGTGGAAGTTATTAGAATTATGAATATACAATCAAATACAGAGATTCCAAATTCAGGTATTTAAGTCATATCTTTTGTCAATTTAGTCTTGTGTCAATTTGTCATCAAATTGTAGATGAAGAAGAGGAACCAGATTCAAAGTGCTCGCCGTTAAGTTATAAAGAGCGTCGTCGTGAAGCTCATACTCAAGCAGAGCAGAAACGACGTGATGCTATTAAGAAAGGCTACGATCAGTTACAGGAATTGGTTCCTACTTGCCAGCAAAATGATATATCAGGTATTGGAAAGAAGCTTTTATTTCTAATTAATACTAGCTGTTATTTGCTATATTGTTAGGATACAAATTAAGCAAAGCAACTGTATTGCAAAAATCTATTGATTATATTCAATACCTCCAACTCCAGAAGAAAAAACAGGAAGATGAGAGAAATGCTCTTCGTAAGGAAGTTGTAGCGCTAAAAATCATGCAAGCTAACTATGAAATGATTGTGAAAGCACAACAGACACAGCCTGGGCCAACTGAAATGCATGTGTCAGATGAAATACGATTTTCTGTAGTAAGTACACAGCATGTCTTAATAACATGTTTATGTAAAATTGCATTGGGTGCTAATGAATTTATGGTTTTAGTTTCGTGTTATAATGGATCACCTGTTTCTGACATTCAGTTCTATATCAGTCACTAATTTCTCTGAACTCTCAGCAGGTGTGTTTCACTGGCTGGAAGAATATTGTAAGCCACAGATGCTCAAAGACACAGTCTATAGAGTTTTACAGATACACAGCCGACATTTGCGACGTAATCAAGGATATTCAAGTCCTTGATGTTTGTTAAGTTTTTAAGCACTTACAGCATTTATGTTCACCCACTCTTTATACTATGTCAGTTTAACTTATCTCAATAAGATTATTACTAATATTATCAAACAATGACTTTGAATTTTGGGGTTATAATGAGATAATCTGTTTAATTTCTCATTAGTGTAAACTGAAATACTTTTAAAGGAAAGTAAGAAAGGCACATGAAACTGGGCATAATTATAACTTAATATTAAATTCTTGCATATTGCAGCAATAAAATGTACCTTAAATAGGTACATCCTTAAGCAAACCAAACAGTGATCTTCTTAATTATAAACATATTCACATATCAATTATGTTCAGAGATCTCAGTGTAAGTTTTCAACAAATGTAAGTAGTTTTCTGTTTCTTATCAAATATATAATGAAATGTTTTATTTGCAGAACCATTAATTTCTGTATTTAGCATATAACTGCATAAATCAACCACAAATTTAATCCTTAATGAAATTAGAAAACGTTCACGCGTTTTACAGCATTTAAATGAAGTACCTTATACACCATATAAAATGAAATGAAAATTTGAGCTGCAGACATTCTGAGCTGAGACATGCTTGGCGTCTCTGAAAGAATAGCTTATTGTTGCCAATAATTGTCAGTTAAATAGCAAAGGAACAGTTGGCGTGCGCATTTAGGCCGTTCATCCAGGAGGAGCAGATTTCTTAAAGCTCTAGTCAAAGATGGATAGTCACAATGAGAGAATTGCTATATGTCACAGTTTTTCTTCTAACAAGGTGAAAACTCATGCCAGCTGATTGAAAATGTGAATAGTATTTAAGGGTCTGATATTGTAACTGATAATTATGTACAATTTTGGTTTTGTCTTCCTGGAGTTAGAACCACCAAAAACTGTTTAGAACCATTTGAAAAAGCTGAATACTAAAAAAGCACGTTGTTCAAAGTCAAGAGTGGGATTGGCATGGAATTATCTGCTATGAGCTGCTCTTCTACTGCAAAACCCTTAACTCGGAACTACATCGTCACCAATTAGATCATCTGAAGATTGCAATTGCCTGTTACTTATGGTCATTCGGAGAGGAATTGTGGCCATCAAAACAACGCTAGGTGACAAACATTAATAGTAAGTTCCCAGTAGCTCCATGTCTTTGGTTGAGAGTTTTTTTACATTATAGTCCGATTTTAGAACCTAGTGATTACCATCTCTTCCTGTTCCCGTGAGGAATGATTTTTGCTGGTAAAAAGTTCGCAACAAAAGTAGTTTGCGAAAATTAACTTTCAATTTTTTGACAAGGGGCACTAAAATTGCGGTGGGAGGAGTTTTCTTACATTTCATTTAAAATAGCTACAAGTTATTACCAGACAAAACGGTACATATTCAATCTAAATCGGACAATTCTAACAACGTTATTTAGAGTATTCAAATTATTGCAAAAATAATGGATTATTTTTTACTATAACTAATATTTTAGATTCGCATTGTCTTCTCCCTAGGCAATAAAAAAGATTTTGCAATATTTGCAGATAATTAATTAATGAAAATTAAAAGCTCAACTCGCGGAGGTTGGAGATATAAGTACTTGCAAAAATCTTGCATTATTATTTCAGCAGCTGCATTTGCAGCTAAAAATTGAACTTATTTAAAACTTTACAGACCTTCACATTTGTTATTAATAATAAATAGAGCAAACAGTTCGGCATTCTTATCATAATTTTAAATTAAACGAATGTATTTTGATGGCAAAATTCTGGGAATTGCAACATTTGCTTTTCCCATTTTATCGTGCATTTTACACATTCTTCATATTTGGATAAGTTGTCAAGAGCCTAATTACACTTCTCTACATTAAAATAAATTAATAGCATTGTAAATTTACAACTTAAGTTCAGTTCCACCACTGAAGAAAGATATTTGTTTCTCGGGAAAACGTCTACTTTCTTATTTATTCCGACAATTGCATTCAAAGACATTTTAAGACATTCATTTTGGGTGATATTTTATAAATTTTCATATACTTTTTACGCGCATTTCGTTAAAACTGAAACAAAGAAATTAGCAATACGCTTGCGCGCATAGCTGCAACGCTATGGACCGGTCGTAGCAAATGAACACCTAGTATATTCGTTGAATGGAGTGCACAGCAAGGCATTTACTAGAATAGTGTTATAACATTGTATTGGAATAACGTTATACAAGTGTAAGTCAAGCGAGTCAACCCAAAAGTCTGCTTTTATTGCTGCGAATTTGGTACAAAATGCTATCGCATTGAAAATAGTAGTGACTAGATTAGGTAAAATCATTCGGTGTGCATTAATGCCCGGTTCAATTGCGAATTTAGTGCAAAACTGGAACGTGATAACGTGGTCGGTTGTGCATTGTGCAACTTGTACAGCTAATCAACTGCTGGCAGCGTACGAAATACAAAAAAATGCTCTTGTGAGAGAAGGTTTTACGGAGAATCCATCATTGCATTCGTTCTCTGGTAAGGTCACGTTGTCAATTTGATCTATTTTCTGAAGTAATCGTCTATGAAAATGCAATTAATATGCAATACCTACTGCACAATCTATGGATTTGGATATTAACTGTGAGACAGCTAACCTCAATATAATTATATGCATTTATAGAGTAAACAAAACCAGTTTTTTTATTGATGTTTTCTCTTTGTAGGGATAAGTGTAGAGGTGACATCTTGACTTGGTTGAATCATGGTTTCCACCAGGCAAATGTCCATAATCAATGGGGGTTGTGATTATGGTCACTCAGGTGAGCCTGGTGCATCAGGATCATCAACAAAAGTCCCTCGGAATGCACCACTTCCTGGCTCCACATCACCACCAAGGCAGACAGAAAGCAGGCACATATTAGATTTGCCTCAGGAAGTGATGGAGAAAATATTTAGATATCTCAACTACAGGAATATCTGCCAACTACGACCTGTAAGTTTTTAATTCTTTCTACCATTTTACATTTGTGAGAATCAGAGCAAATCTGAACAGTACTAGAGAACATCCAATAGTTTCAAATTCTAATTGAATACTACTTTTCTTGAGAATATGGTGTACCAACCTTTTCCAAAACAAATAACTTTTCTAATTTGAGGTTCCAAGTTATTCAGTTTTAAGCAATTATTTATAATTAAGACATTTTTTATTTGATTCAAGAGATATTTGTTTGATTTAAACAAGTCTAACAATTTCTGGCAAATTACTTCACAATAAGTGATTAGTATTTTTATTCAATTGCCAAATTGATATAATGACAAAAATGTGTGGTATAGAGTTGTGCATATTATGAAAATGTGCAAGTTTCTGGATACTTTCTGGAATGTCTTGTTATAATTGCCCAAGGGAGCCTTCAAATTCTATTTGTGAGAGATCTTTCTTAATCAAATGTCTACTAACACCACAGATCTTGTATGTCAGTTATATTTATTAACTTTTGAACAATTATAGATGCTAACCATGGTTGTTCCTGATAATTTTGTTAAGGAGTTCTACTGAAGCATATTCTTTGTATCTCCCCAAACCATTACTTATTTGGTTTTTCTCTAAATGTTAACCACACTAGTCCATTGGAATTATGTTAATTTATTATTGGGCAACTTTTTTTCAAGAATTTTCATTCGTTGAGGTGTCCAAAACACATGAGACTCCGTCTTTTCCATTCGTTCGGTGATAGTTGTTTCGCCTACAAAATCTTTCTTTTTGGGTCATCGGGGACTTGGTTCAGTTTTGAAATACGAAAACTGAATTTCCATAGTTGCCACACGCTGTTCGTTGTTAGAAACCGTATTTTCATATTGTAATTTGGAATTTCTTTACCAATACTATTTTATGTTATATACCAACCTAGTCTCAAACTCCTCCAGATTGGGATCGGTTCCGAGAGAGTTAACTTTTATTTATACTACTTAATCAAATTGAAAACGTTATCTAGGCATATAGCAGCTCTCTTCCAATAATTGATGTCTTGTAACCAGGTTATCAGAACATGGTCTAAAATTGCTCCTGTCTTCTCATAACTGCTAGCCTATATTTTCTCTTACTTTATTCTGCAGGATAATGAACAGTCTGGCAACGATACATACAAACTGCAATCCTCTGTAAGACCTAAATTGGTCTTTCTCACTTTCCTCTTAAAGTAATAATATCTGATATTTACACATCCGTTTAATTTGTTTCTTTGTTGTTTATAAATATGTATAGTAATCAGTTATCATTTTTTCTTAATTTCTTATTTTTCGGAATTAAATCAGTGCTTCTACCCTTTTATGAAGATAAGGTATTTTGATGTTCTAGCTTCTTGTTAAAGGTTTAATATTTGCGTGAACCTAGACAAACTTTAAGCGTTTTAGCTCAATGTTTCTTTAGAGTTTGCCTTCAAAACTTGCATGTTTTTATTGCAATGATTGCATGTTCTTATACGGGTACAACCCTTTAACATTTCTTAGGTTTCTTTCTTAACACAATTCCGCATTGTAATTAACCGAGTTGTTTATTGTAACTTCTCCTTTTTTCAGGCATTGTGTTGCCCTTTGACTCCCACGATTATTATATGTTGCGATTTCGTAATTATACGATCTAGTTCCTGGATGTATTCTTTCATTTCAAAATTTGAACCTGTACCTAATGTTTTTGATATCCTACTTTCTACCATTTATGAAGCTATAGTTTGTTACACATTGTTTCCTAGGAAGCGAATAGGTACTATATATAGACATTTTTTGGCCACTGTAGGAAATAACAAATCTACATCCTTCCGTCCCTTCCGAGGGACAGGTTGAATTCTCTGACAGGGTGAATTCTCTGACAGGGTGGTTGTGATCCTTTCGCTGAATATATCTTCTTTTATAACGCTAAATACTCACGCTTTGCACCATCTCGTTCGTTGTGGTCTGCTACATATAAAATCAGACGTTACTAGATGAAAATGATGCTAGGCCTTGGTAGTAAAGATTATTGCCAGTATTTTGGGGATTACTATTTCCTGCAAATTGGTAACAATCGATTCGCTATCAGGAAAGATCAAGATTATAAACTTGAGTCCCAATGTACTACTAGTCATAAAGATTAACTTACGAGTACTGATACAATAACCTTCTAATTTTGGGGTCAATAGATAGTGCCGGCCCAAGGGGGGGAGCCGGATCAAACAGTTGACCAGGGCGCCAAAAATTAGGGGCGCCGTTACTATTCTACAAAATTTTCATTTTTTTTGCCATTGTAAGGGGCGCCTTCAAGTTTTAACCTGGGCGCTGCAGCACCTCGGGCCAGCCCTGTCAATAGATCATTGAACATTTTTATGCCTAGTACTAATGAAACTGCAATCAATTTCAATTTACTATTAAAGAGATGACTGCAGTACTGAATTCAATGATCCGAAATCCTCGAGATCGGTTCTTTTTGTCCGAACTTATTAACCCTAGAATACTCATCTAACAGTTTTTACTATTAATACTCACTATAGGTCCCTGCAACGTACAGGGTGGACTGATTTCGATGTTTTTATATGGAATCTGCCTAAAATGGCAAGAGATACGAAAAAACTAATTAGGCATTCGCGATGTATTTTTTGTGATAAATTCATTGCAATTTTCAAAAATTGCCATTCGCGTTTTGTTTTTGCGCTACAAACAAAAGTTTGATTTTCGCCATTTTTGAAAAAGCCTCATAACTTTTTTATTTCGTCAGTTACTTAAATATTATTTTTACATTGTTTAGACACTTTTTACTGCTAGGATTTTTGTGTTATGATATAAAGTTGCATTAATTTAAATACAAATCATATCTGATTTCTACATAATTAGTTTACCCTCTACTAACACTAAGAAAAGTATTTCTTAATGTACTAATATAATTAAATCATTTATCTTATGCAAAACTTCAATTTTATAATATGTAGGGTCTGGCATAAATTGTAACTATTTATTTCATAAAAAACACTTTGGCATAGATATTTTGGGGGATATTTAGGTAAGGAAACAAATGATTCGTGTAGCAATGATTACAAAACAAATTTTAAAATATGTAACAGTCGTTCAAACGCTCATCGTTTCAGTAGTTTTGCTATTTTATATTGATTCTGCAATAATTTAATACTATAAATGTAAACACATGCATAACTCTTTTCAGAGCATAATTACTTTCAAATTCGGCTCAATCTGACACAGTAGTCTATGATATGACATGTCCATCATGTTAAATCAAATTTGACATCATATTAAAACTAAACAGTGTATTATAAGTGTTATTCGTTATTAGTTATTAGTGAATTCATTCTGTAAAAATTATGCGCGTTATATGCGTTATAGTTCATTTTAAAGAGAAAAAAGAATCCTTCTTAATGGCGTAAAATTTAGATATGGTTTGTATTTAAAAAAATCCAACTTTATGTCATAACTCGAAAAATAAACGATTTAAAAAATGTTTTAACTTCACCATCATAATCTACAGTGCCCTAATAATGTAATAGTTAT